>LQNK01000876.1:438167-462353 GCA_001586405.1 Phoebis sennae
CGCCCGCCGCTCCGCCCGCGCCCCGGCACCGAGCTCGCCAGTAGGTTTGTGTCCTTTTGGCTGACCGCATGACTCCGTATCTCGCTTCGTCGCCGTTCTCGTGGTAACTCGAGCACGCGCTTCACGAGCTTACGCCAGTAGCTTCGGGACTTGTGAACTAGTTGACAAACTAAGTTGCTTGTCGTGCGGAGCGGCTGCGGAGTGCAACGGCAGCTCCAGGTACTGTGTCCACGCCGTCGCCCCGCGCCCTTCCCGCGCTGTCGCGTCGCTGCCTAGGCGACCGGCACGCGGGATCCTTATCAATGATTCATCTCGTATGCCCATTCACACACGTATGTCCATACCGCATCACTAGTTTACTTTGAGCTTATTTAAAGTAAATTAGCTTCACAGAAATAACATCGATGTATACGATTTATGAAAATTTCACCTATGTCAACTTTTTTCATGCACCTATCAAACATTATATCATGGTACTACATTCTAAAAACGGATCGAACTATCGCTCGCCAATGTAAAATGCATAAAAAAATATGTTACAAAACATTTATAAAGCTCGATAAACATTGCTGAAAACGAACACGTTCGAGCGTTAAATGTTTCATATAAAAGCCATAGAAGGTATTCCGAGCGAAAGTGAACTTTCAACGGATTGAGTCTCAACTATACATATTCAATGAGATTGATAATACCTACGATCTCTACTGTAAGAAGGGAATACGGAAATCCAATCGCATTAAAAGTGTGGAAAAAACCCAGCGGCTACAGAAACAAGATTTCCCGAATAAACATAACAATTTCCGCTTCATCGCCCCTGAACGCCAGCAGACAAATTAAAGAACATTTTTCCAGAGCTCTCGCTCCCACTTAGAGCCTCCACGGGCTCCATAAAACTTAACTACACGTCGTAACCGCGACTAATTATTAGGGTGGGTTTACATAACATATTTATGAGTCAGATTTAATGCCCGCGCTTCGGTCTCGGGTGGTCTGTTATCGTTTCATTAAAATTGTCCTCCGCTGCTGTATTAGGAGCGCGATTACGCGAATTACACGCAAGGACTGAAGTGCTATTGCTTCTTGAGACAGGCGCACGCGCACTCATCACTAATGTCGGATGTGTAGCTATATTGTGTATTTTTATAACTTTGTTTGTTTGATTTATTTATATCATTGTAAATACTGCATACGTTTTATGCAAGTAAATGTATATTTGATTGATTATGGATGATTCTGTATATGGGTTCGGAAAAATCATTCCACTATTGCAATCGAGTTAGTACCTATATTAAACGAAGTCTATATCAACAGAGAGAGAGAGATCTGCAAATAAATTTAAATATTTTATTAGTACAAATATAGGTAGAGGTAGTGTATGCGTCAAAGCTTGCCAAAACTTAAAGTAGAGTAACAAGTAAAAAAGTTTATTTTGGACCTTAAATAATTGTTTACAAGTTATAATGTGCCACTAACTTCCGAACTAGTAAACGCTGTTTCGGTTGCCAGATGCTTCCCCCATGAATATGAATACAAGTTTCATTTATGTCTATTACAGAAAAGTAAAAGAAAGCAAAACCTGCGCATGCTATCTTAAAAATAAGCTGCGTATACGCATGCATGAGTAATCCATCATTCATTTATTTATAATCTTCATTCAGTAAATCATTTCATTATATAAATAGGTTAAGATTCATTATTTTATACTAAAAATACCAGAAGAAATATCCGTTGTAGATAGCGGCTACGTAAGATATAAAGGCACTCTGGATACACTTTTTTCATTAAATTTCAACATTGATCATATAGTAAACAGTGATATTTACACAAATAAACAATTTATTTACGTATTATTTATTTTGAATATATTTAAAGCTACTTGTTTATCATAATTATACTTGCATGCAACTGTGTTTTTTATTGTGTTTCACAACAATTTGTTAATTAACATAAATGTGATGTAAGTAACTATAGTCAGTGTAATATTAAAAGTGTATAACAGGTCTTTACTTGATACGTTTAGCACGCCACTTTATCACTTAAAATGGTGCACATACATTACTTCTAATTAATGTACCCCCGTATCGCGCACATAATATCATATTAATATTATGCCCCGCTATATTGTTATCAAGATACATTTGTTTTTCGAAAAATACGCCGTGTACTAAATATATTAAGTGTTTAAAAATAATTTTCTTTATAGTCATAAACTTAAGAGCGTAGCATCGTAGCAAATTTGCTAATATTAAAGAAAAAGTTTTGAAACATTGACAAACTAAAAAAATCGTTATTAAGTAATTTTGTATAAAAAATGAAAAACTAAAATATTGACATATTAGCCTGTATTTGGAATGTAGAGGATCTGGATTTTTACGTTTTAAATAGACTATAGGCTTCCTTACAAACAACGTAGTTTCGGTCAGACACCTTTTTATTTTTGTTTATAAAACATGTGATATAGGAATTGAAAACAAAATCGAAGACGTTGGCGGATGAAACTAATATGTCGTGAGTTGATATAGGACTAATATTGAGGTACAAACTTATACGTGGCCCAACGAGATTGCTCCGGTACTGCGCCACTTTCAAACTTTAGATGTTTACACACCGCTTCAGCGATGATACTCTCGCTAATTTCTGTATTTACGACAGTTCCTTTGATACTTAATAAGAAAAACTTTCTTATCTCCCTTGATAAACTTCGACGGCG
The DNA here is from genome assembly GCA_001586405.1 of Phoebis sennae. Classification (NCBI taxonomy): domain Eukaryota; kingdom Metazoa; phylum Arthropoda; class Insecta; order Lepidoptera; family Pieridae; genus Phoebis; species Phoebis sennae. Next base: position 440,878 of record LQNK01000876.1, read on the forward strand.
GAATTAGACCGTCTAGATACTCTGAAAGACGTTCATTTTTAACAACTTTTGATGAAATGCAAATTATTTTTTGAATCGGTTTTGTAACGGTCTTTGTTCTTCAGATTTGGGATGTTGGCTAAGCTGTTATTAATATTAATATGATAAATTTATTTTCTTGTGTTAGAATTGATAAATTTAATCAACCATTACTGTGTGCAGGAACACACAAATATAGAGTGCACAAAATTGATTAAATTATGAAATAATTTTGAACCTTCTGACGTTTTTTGAAAAATATCATCCAGCTTTCCCTTATCTTTTGTTATTAAACCTGGAATATGGCAATGTACCATATTGTTGTGAAAATACAATATACAGTGATGTACAGGGAATTTTTTCAAAGTGTGTCCAATTTTTTACAGGACGTTCTAAATTGGTTACATAATCGGTTAAGAAATTTAAAAATATATATATTTTTTAATTTTTAAATTTTTTGGTACCTTAAAAATAAAGCTTGTGGACATAGCATTTATGCACTAAATTACAACCATAGAATTAGATAATAATATAGGCTTAGTAGTAGTGTGCTTGTTAGTAAAATATAGCAAATATGAATGTGTGTAGGCGAATGGCGCGTTAGTACAACGCATCGGCATTCTTTTTATCAATGAAATACGAAACTGTGACAATAATTTACTTACTTTCAAAGATAATTTGCGATACTTATAACTTACAAAGCGTAAATTTGAATTAATTAAATTTTGTATCTATCATTATTTGTATTTAGATGTTTATTAAAAAAATTGGACGCACATTGAAGATATACCCTGTATTATGTTAATTCTAAACCTATAATAATCATTTCAATTAAAAAAAAAACAGAAAATTTTATAACGACTGTTAAATATTTCGTTCCCTTACACAGATTTACTCATACCTCAGATTTGAGATATAATTACACGTTAATTTAGACTAGCAAAGTCTACCATGCTTTTAGAATTTCTCATTTAATAAGTAAAATCATATTAGAAGTTCACAAACAGCAGATTCATTTTGTCTTGGCTCTTTATTGTTGTTTGTTTCTGCGCCAAAGTTGTTTATTCAGTATCTCAAGTACCTTAGATAAAAGTATATTGAATCTGAAACCGTAATGTGAAGTTGCAGTATTTTAAGTAGAGATAGTTCCTTTTATTATTTTCTATTGATATTTTAAGTATCCTTTTAATGTCCATGGTTTGAAATTATTTGATAGTACGAGGAATATCAATCAAATGAAATCGTTCAATTTATGGGAATCTGTTTGAATAATTTTTTATTCATTGAAATTATAACATTCGTAATATTTCTGCTCATACTTGGAATTATAATTTTCATACAAATTTCTGAAATTAATATTTATTTGCCAGTTATTCTCAACTCAAATTATTTTCAAATTTATGAGTAATCATTTTTAATTATTTACAACTTTTATATTTTATTTACATAGAGATAGCCCAAATTGTCGGAACTATGATTTTCAAAGTTCGGAACTATGGTTTTTTATATTATACTTGTAAAATTAATATTTAAATGTTCGTAAAAAAAACGTCAACTTAAGGTATTAACCAGTGATAAAAAGTAATAACTGTGGTAATTTTTAGTTTCATGTAACTTTTATGTGTTATCTCACCACGATAAAATAAGACGCATAAAAGTGTTTATCATCCGAAAGAGCCATACAAATTTATGAACGGTAATAATAACAAGAATTGTGTTTAAATCACAGTCGATCTCTCATAAACCCTCTTCATACGGAATACAGGACAATGAACATTGATATTCATAAGTGACGGATCATTTAGTAGGATGGTAAATGTTTAACAAAGTAATCCCAATTTTCTGGTCGGGAGAACTGGGGCGGCGCCAGCCAGTCTGCCCAATCTACATATCTGGCAAATAAGCTAATTTCTGTGAAATATGGAGTCGATAGCCTTTCTATCATACATTTTGCTTGATCATTCAGAAACGATTCTCTATTCATATGATAACGGCTCGCTTCAAATGAAGTGCAAATTACCTTCTCAAATTGTTTTATTGTAAAGTAAAATGGTTCGTTATATTCCTCATTCTTTCTTTTGACGTATATAAATAAATTGAATATTGTATTGTCTGTATAAATAAATAATCGGCTTTCTGTTTTATTATAATAACGTGTTACAATCCTCAAAAATTTATTCTTGTCAAACTGTAAACCTGTTGGATTACCAAAAATACATGAATAAGGAAATATATTAATAGGATGTTTTTAATATAACGTAATGACACAAAAGCAAATACCTACACGAAACAAATGAACGGTCGTTATTTTGATACGGCAACATCAATTAATAAAAATTGTAATGATATTCCAAAAGCCAAGTCATTTGATTAAAACATTCGGGGGAAAGAAATCCGTGTAAATAGCTATCAATAAATTTCTTTGATCTGTCAATTATTCCGAGCGAATCTGTCCTAAACAAACAAAAATGTTAGCTTTGCTCCAATAGATGTATAAAGGAGGATTTTTTCGTTCAAGGATGCTGTTATCAGCTTGCTAACTCGGTGTTGTTCAAACGTCTAGAACATTGTATGAAGCCAACATGGCTTGTTATTCTCATAAGCGGATAATATTTCATGAAACGGCGAAGGTAGGATGGATTTATGTAAAAACTTAAGAGACGTTGGCTTTAACTGACGTAAATGGATTGTGGCTTCATTGGTTACCAATAATGGTTACATGTAGCTACTATCTAGGTGGGTTGATAACTATTATTAATCCTAGAAGCTCAATCATTTTTTATACCCTTTGTAGGTATAAAAAAATGATCTGCCCTATTATAGGTCAAATTTACCTACATGACTAAATACACCTAAAACTTTGTTTATTCTGTTCAATTTAAGAAAATAAAAATGTTTATTCAAATATTTACTAGACTTAAAATTCTACTTTTTTCGATTGACATAAAAATGCAGTAAAAATTTATGTCCTTTCATTTTTCTTCGTTAAAGAAATTTTATAAAGAAATAATTACTTTAATATTGATTGAAAGAAAATTACAATAGACAACCGATTTGTTTTCCTATTTGTTGATGTACGTGGAGCACATTTACTTGAAGGAATCGACACAAGTTTTTATCTAATTATTATAGCTAATATTTTGAACACTCAACGTAGTCTTTCATCCTCATTTCATTATTCCTCACTTCATTATGAGGCATGAAATCTTATTTTTATGAGTTCTTATCAAATGTCTCTTAGTTTGTATTAATTTTTAAGACGCTAATTCGTCATTTGTCATTTGCTTTCAGGACGCTATATTTAAAAAAATTAAAATTAATTTTTTGTTAATTTTTATTGATACACAAAAAAGTCATCGAAGTGCTAATTAAAGAAACGTGATTTACAGTAGATTCCTCCTAAAAAAAACCTTGGTTATAATCGCTTTTCAGGATAACACATAATTATTCAATGAAAACATTAGTTTTGACATATAAAAAGCGTGCGCGCAAGTATGAATGGTGCAGTTTCTAATAACAATGTACAGAAATAAAATAAAGCGAATAATACATATATTATTACCACTACAGTAAGCTTTTATACAATAGGATTAACTAGTGTCTCGCTCCGAGCTAGACGTCGTTATAATGTATCAATCAAGACCTTTCATTTGATACCATACTCGGGTATGTTCACATTAAACTCGCCTATTAACTGACTTCTATAAAAGGAGGTTCTCAATTCGACCGTATTTTTTGCCTACAATATCTTTCATCTCTTCAATCGGTATCACTCATCTCTAAACTTAAGATTTTCTTTTGTTTAAACTGTTCAGATATTCAATTTTACTAAGATCGTATTAAGGATACTCCACAAATTCTTAAAAACATAAATATACACTCGCTGTGCCATCTCGACTGTCAGAACTCGCTTCGCTCGGTCAAAAATGCAGTGTAAAACTTGAGGTTTTAATATCGCATCATTAGTTGTGCAGAAAGCGCGTGTTTACCACTCCGAGCACATGCCCTAACTATGGCAAAGCATCACGTTTGCAGCTCATCAACTGTCACTTCAACGAAATTCCCGCATACCGGAGAGGTAACTCCGTTAAGCATACGCCACGATAACGAGACGCGCGTTCCGTTGACTGCTGCGAGGATAATGGGCTTGCGCTCAGCCTGTTTTATATTTCATAGCTGCTGTGGCTAGCGCATCCAATTAACTTCAGTTGTCCGCCGCACCGTTTGTAATGTACGGTGAAATATCGAGGACTTGATGAGTGCCGCTCTAGCTCTATGAACCTGCACGCTTTTATTTGCATTATCAACCTTTTATAATTAACGTTCACAACGCGTAAATGTTACTCAGTGCCGTAATACTGAATACTTTTCTATTTAATATTTAGTTGTAATATGATTAAAATGTATTGGAATCAATTTACTAGAGCAATATTGTTGCTTTGTGCAATTCACGTCAGTTGATTGAATTGAGCGCGACGTTTCATTTTGTTTGAGCGTTGAATGAAATAAACCTTACAAGTGTCTATTTCTATGAAATTACATTGAGAATCGATTTGTGCATCGAGACGACATCGATATTCTGCTGATGCTAATCGCGATTTGTTGTGTCGAGTATGCATCGAGTTGCAATACCATCAATCCGCAAGTGAATCTCGGGCGACGCAACTGATATCACCTGACGATGTCGTTTGTACCCGTCCGATGGATTAGAGCCGGATGTTTGCAAATACACCGAATAAATTTACCTTGTATACTCACAATTAAGCCATGACATACATCTTGATGATATGTTAATTAAATAAAGCATTTTTGATTGGTCTTATTAAGGAAGGTACGAATATCAGTTTGCATTCTAGGCAGAGCGAAAGCATTTAGCATCCTTTTCAATGGTTATTGTACCTATTATTTTTAGAGCAAGACGCTGATAAGTTTTTTGCGCCATTTGAATGCGACTTTTTAGATGGCGGCAGGACCTTATGGATACGGTAATAATGTATTTAATATTTCGTTTTCTAAGTATTTGAATCTAAATTAAAATCTTTATTGCAAACAAAATCTATTTCGTTTGATATACATCAGTGCCGTGCCTATAGCGATAACAACACTTAATAAGTAGAAATGAACAAAGCTTTCCAGAAAATTTTATAACTCATTTAGCGTTTTACAAAAAATGTAACCTAATTTCGCTTGCAAAAATGTTTCTGCGTATTTACTCATATCATTTTATTCGTGTTAAGGCTTTGTAAGCGCTGTTTTAATGATGAAAGGCTTGCAGATAATATCATCAAAGATTTTCGGTGTCTGAAGGATTCGTTCTAGTCCATAGTGTCCGAATATTAAGCTCAATGATCCAATTCCATCAAACTTTCCCTTTGTCTAAATCGAAAGCGGATTGGAGACGTATGCGGCGCAATAACGTGTGACGTAATCGCTTATTTAAAATTCCCTTTGATAATGCTTAATACCCATCGATACCGATTCATTTAATAAAATATTTTCCCGTATGACGTGAACACAAAGCGACGTAGCCGGGCTAACTCCATTTAATAACTAGCAGGGAACTAATAGTAACGAGCTGGCATATCAAAGGCTGGCGTATCATAAGTATTTTGTTTGCATAGAAGCGTGTACTAAGACCGCAAGTATCCGCCGGGAAGCCCCGCGTAGGGAAAACATTTTTCATAAAGGCTCTTCACATACTTGATACGTAATTTATGGAGACAGCACCCGCGCCCGCCGCATCTTGAATCTTGATTAGACCACTTCGGCGTAGAGGATTTTTGAATGTAACTTCCTCATTTTTTATAAGTAATCACATATAAATTTTAAAAGAAAAAGGGGAACTTTTACGATCTAATACTGCTCTATTATATATCGAGTAACGACCTGGAAAAGGCATGTTATAATATGCATTTTGTAGGAATGGGAAATTAAGTTTATATAACTTGGATTTTTTTTCTTTTTTTAAATTAGGGACTAAACTATGCTTATACTTTTGGTGTAACCTGGAACCAATGTTAATTAGTAAGACATAAGTTCAATCTTAAAAAGAGTTTAAAATTTTTAAATAAAGGAAAACCGGGAAATTCCTTCAAATTTTACAAGCAAGCAAAAAATTATAAAATGGGAGACGAATGTAATAAATCATTAAAAATGTTTATAAACCTCTCGGAATAGTTATTCACTTTATATGATTTTGTTGAGGATTTTCGATGAAATGTTTTAACATCGAGGGTTAATCAAATGCAAACGATTTCCTACTCGGACTGATCAAAATAAGTAAGCTACTGTTGGCGTTAAAATAAACCTTTATGAGTGTATTCATATTTCTAATTGCACAAAGAAATGGATATCGTTCCAAGTCTTTAGCCTACTTGCATTTAAAATATAGAATTTATTCGTTAAGTTACTATTTTACATTTAACACACCACATATAAAATATTTGTATAATACCGTAAGTAAATAAAGCGAAGAATGGGTCTAAGAAAATTATGAGGCGCGTATCTCAGGCTGTATTCTGAACAACAATACTTAGGAGGTCAGTTGGCCTGTTTATTTTCCCTTAACAAAAGAAACATATACGGATTCCACCCTCTGTCAGGATTTTGTCACGAGATTGTAATAAATTGACAATTAATTCAGATGTTTTCTTGGAACTGAAAACCGAAAAATATTATATTGAGAGTATATACACAAGGATTTTTTTCAGGATATGTTTTATCTCAAATTGGGATTGTAAATCAAAACGGACAACTGATAGATTAGCCACAGACCGCTTATGTATGAATGTAACTACTAGTGGCTCACACCTAGCTAGATCTCGCGTTGTTATGTGTAAATCAAGACCTTTCATTTGATACCACACTCGGCTCTATTCATACGAAAATCGCCTATTTCACCCCCGCCCATTTTCGTTACTCCCCACCGATTTCGACATTTCTTCAACCTCGACATTTACTTTTTGTCTAAATTATTCGCCTATGAAATTTTATTAAGATCGGATGAACGATACTCAAGTTATCTTCGGACAATTTTTTTACTTACGTACAACCACAACCGCCCGGCCATCTCAACTATGAGACCTCACTTCGCTACGTCAATTATTTTATCCTGAATATGAGACGTAATAAAGAACTTTAGAAGTTTTTTCGGATAGGAGACATTTTTAATGTTCTATTTTGCATTATAACCCTCGCTTAATCAATTGAAAATTCGCTATCATTGCCCGTCGAGAGAAACTTACTTCTTCAAAACCAAAATTATCGTTTGCTTTTTTCTTTGCATTCATTGGGTTTAATTTGAAATAAAAATCTATTAGATCGCAATGTGTGATGATTTTCTGCCTTATGAATAAGATTTAATCGTTAGATATATGCCGCTTTCTGGATTCAATGCTCTTCTTGCGAATGTCTGTTATCAAATGCTCGTATTCCCAATGAACCAATTTCTAGAAAGTTAGTAAATTCAATACAATTCCCTTGCCTTTGAGGATATAGAACTGAGTGCATATGGATTAAAATGACCTCAAAGACGGATGGTTTTGAAGCTTAATTATTATTGTGCAATGTGAATATTTAATTGTATTTTTTATGTTGAATAATGTATTTCTAATATTCTAGAATGTATTTGATATCAGGGCTTTGAAAGAAATGATGAATATTTTATTTATGCAGGCTAGCGGAGCATGCGGTTCATCTGATGTAAAGTGACTGACCGCAACCCATGAACATGTATAACATCAAAGTGTTGCAAATACCTTGCCGGCTTGAAGCAAGGGGAGGGGATAAAGAGATGGGTAATACTCATACCCACTCATAACTCTCATAATAATGTACCAACACTAGCAACTCCTTGACTCAGGGCTGTTATAGAAAATCTCAAATCTTTAATCCCACTCGGGATTTGAAACTCTCCACCAATTCAAAGATGTAACCACTGGACAATCGAGGTAATCAAAAAGTCACCTTCACATGCAAACACTAACACAAATGTATGTCTGAATTAATCAAATACAATTTTCTCGTTAGGGTCTGAATTTCGTTTGAAGCGTCCGCACTTGCAGTGTTATGCATAGGCCAATTGTTTTTGGCTTTCGGTTACCTGAGCATGGAGCGTATTCACTCCAAGGAGATTATTTCTCTCGAATTGGTTACTAAGCTCTTCCGTCTAATATTTTCTAAATTATTTTCAGTAATTTTAGTTTTGCATTATTGAGTTGGTTTTCGATTCATTTTTTAATGGTGGACCATGAGTTTAAAATAGTAGAGGATCCTTGTTATACAATTCATAATTCATTACTAAAAAGCTGGTTTAGTAAGGATGGTATAGGGCTGCAAGGATAAATATGTTAATTTGAGGAATTAAAAAATATATAACAAACCGATTTCTTTTTGGGTAAAATAACGGAGTAAATCTTATATGGTGAGAGAGTCCCCCTCTCCAACATGTATCAAAAACAAGGTCAAGATAATTAATTACTAACCACCTGATTTTTATAGGTTAGCAAAAATTTGCATAGTTCATCACCCACATTGTCCTACAAATTGAGTGGCATGTCATCTTGGTCTTACGCCAAAAGTTGTCAATACTACAGGACTTTTTTATAAGTAACTGTAGGACAAACATACGTACATCAGGTGATGTTTTATTAGTCCTACAAAATTTGTAATGTTAGTAGATTTTGTACTTTAAGCTATATTTAAAAAAAAAGATAGTGATATTATTAAAGCGGAATATAATTTTTAACCTTATGGATTGTAATCTTTCGAACACACATAATATTTATGACTTAATTAATGGCCCTAAATATCGGCTACATTCCTCCAAATTCATATCTGGCATAAGAAAGCCAATACCAAGTTTTGTTAAAGTTTCATAAAAATTTCCCTCCAAAAATAATTCATCAAAGAAAATGTTGCACCCTGTATAAGTATAGTGAAGATATCACAAACAACTTCGACCGGAGTAATCTCCCGGTTCCAGAGATGAACAAACTTCGATGTGTTAAGTTTACAAGCTGTTCCGAATAATAGAAACACCGAAACGAAAAAACTTTAAATTAGTTACTTCGAGCAAGTGCGCTTAGAACCTAACGACGGTAATCTTGAGTTAGGCGGATTAATCAATTATTAATTTATTGCTACTTGTGTATTAGGTAAAAATCTGAATTAATAATAACATTAATGTACTACTTGATGATACATAATTATTAAATTATATACTTTATAAAGGATTTTAAACGTGGTATAATAATGATGTTTCAAGTATGGAACGTTCTCGTGTTAAAATAAACACAAGAAAATCCTAAAAATAATTAAATAATATATATAAAAATATATAAATAGTATAAAAACTGACTGTATAAAAAAAATAAATTTATCTCGGATTACGTCATTTGTTATCATTAGGTTACATTTTTCGGTTAACTTACAAGAAATTTTAGGAAAAAATCTCGTTAAAGATTTTCTTAATTGTGCTGTAACAAAAATTGTAGAGTTATAAATAAATATAGTAAAAATATTCACCAATTCATTGCAAGTCCAATAAAAACTGTTAAGGGTTTTTTACAGTACACGTAAATGATTTTTGGGTAAATAAAAATAGCAATTAAAAGAAATGAGCGTTATTTAAGCTCATTTCTTTTAATCAATATATTAAATTACTAATTAGAGGTGCGTCGTGTTGTTTTAATAGGAATTTCGTACGTTCTAAATGCATCAGGAAATGAGGAATAGTTTCAATATCTTTCACGTTTGAATTTGAGCAATATCCATTTAACATTTTGGCCAAATTCTCATGTCGGACATGAAAGTTTACAATATTATATTGTATTAAACATAGTTTGGAGCAGGTAAACAATGTGACATACGGATCATTGCTGTATCGAACTTTGTGTAGAATAGTCATTCAGAAATCAGCAATTTGTTTGGTATTGTGCAAATATATAGCACTATCTTCCATATCATAGACTTTTGTATGATTTAAATAAATATTCTCTTAGATAGGTATCGTTAAAGTTCACGTTTAACAGAACACATGTAAAAATCTAATAAAGAGAAATATATATCTACTTATAATACGTCTAAACGCATTTATATATACTTATTGTTATAAATTTAAAATACAATAAATTAGAAATAGTAAAATACCAAGTACTAAAAAATCTAGTCTATAATAGTTAAATTATTTAAATGTATAGAAAACGATCACGCATGGAAAACTTTTCTCATAATCATCGACTTCAAAAAGTTGTGTTATAAAATGCTAAGAATGTTTTATCACAGTCTAGAATTTATGCAGGAGAATATCATAGAGTGAATTGTGGTTATTTTAAATGTTAGCCTCACCGAACACCTGTGTGTTCCTTCCTGTCCAAACGAAATACCACAGACACTTCCACTGTGGATTCCATAAACTGAAATCTAAACTTATCTAACATTACAAATTAAATTACACTTTTGGTTCGTGTTTCCATTTGTATAATTAACTAAGATTTACTTCCATATATGTTTTCCCTAATGTAATTTATTTATTTAGGCATGGCTCTTGTTTATTAATTTTACGGAAATGACTATTAAATTTCATGTTAGCAAAAATCATTTACCAAAATTATCTTAGAAAAAGGATGTTTCAAAATATATAATGATAGTGAAAACGTTCTTTAAAAAAACACTATATAACTTCAATTATCTTCCCTGTAAGCCTATCTAAATTAAAACGGTGATAAAGCACAGATGTCATAAAAATTAATCCGTTGAACGTTACATTTTTATAACGTAAACAAATTAAACGTAAAAAGTTACGTTTTTATAACGTAAACAAATTAAGCGTAAAAAGTTAAAACACGGTGCTTCATTTACGCTGAAAAGCGTCGAAGCTAACACAAAGATTAATTAGCACTGCATTTAGCGAAGTTTAACTCCAAAATCGGCTTTGTTTCCTTAGGACTGTCTTGAGAAATAGTAATGAAATATGAATATTTTCAGAGTAAATTTGGCTGCTTCTAAACAAATTTGGTTGGTAACTATAATGTACTTTTTTTTTCATAATTCACAAATACTTCATGAAATTCGAAAACTAGCAAATGTTTGACAGAACTACAATTAATTAAAATATAATACTCTACATTTTTGTATTTTCTTTGTTTGATAAAGAATGCACATTACTTTGATATTATTTATTCTAGGTAAAAAATGTTACGATTGGATATCCTATTAAGTTCAGTTCCGATATACCTTATGTATGATTGACATATACGTTCATCACGTAAGACTCTTTACTGTCTAATATGACCAACGAAGAACTTTAGAAATAAGTATTTTTTTTTTAAAACATATAGCAGTTAATATTTTTGTTGTGAAATTAAACTAATTATTTTTAGTAAACTACTGGTTCTTGTAAACATTATTGTCAAGGGACAGTTAAGTTGTAAAATACTTTATAGACTAACATTATAATTCATTTGTTCCCTAAATTTGATTCAGTTATACATTCGCCATCCTTTGTTATCAGTTACCGTTGTGTAATATATCAGTTAATTTGTGCTAATAAAATATGCACATTACAAACATTAGAATTTGTAGTGCACATTTATAATTAGATTTTCCCGGAGTACATTCAGCTAGATTAATGTACCTGTATGACGATTAGTATGCGCGTCGTCACAAGCTTAATTATTATCTCGCTTCGTACAGCAATTGGTTCAAGCCTAGGATTACAAACCACGCCAGCTGTTTATCACTGGCTGAAGCTATTGGTTTTCGCATCGCATCACACTCCGGCTTACGTATATAATAGAGGGCTTTTTCACCTGGATATCCCAATACATTTTGTGGAACGTAAATATTTTCATCCGGCGTCCTAGGCCTCGCATCCAATTAATACAGGTGCAACGTAGTCTACCGCTTAAAAATCGCCTATTTTCAACTAAATGAGAACATATCGTCCCCTCCGTAGCGCGATCACTCCCACAATATGATTACGTGGGAGTGGATTTATTTTTTACAGCGAAGCCTCACAAACATGTTATCTTCTTTGCGATGTAAAAGCTTTTAAGCCACTAAATGAACGTTTTAATATGTGAAAATAGTCAAAAGTCGGGTCTAAAGAACTGCATTATTAACTGGAAATTTGGTTGCGGACTATTCGGCAACATACCTGACCCGGAAAGCGTATTGAGGTCAGGCGAGATGATGAGTCGTTTAACTGAATCTATTTTATGATTGATCGATTGGCCGATTGCTAAACTTGGCCGATATTCATGAAGATTTACTGGAACAATATTTGTTAATCGGGCTGTTTTTCCCGGCGGGCGGCAGGCGGCAGGCGGCAGGCGCGGGCACGTCGGGCTGGTGTTTGGGTAGGCCGCGGTATTTGCACTCGTCGCCGGCGCCGGCCAGTTGACGCCCCCACACGACCACTAATCATATTTTATGGTGGCCGCTTAAATTTCCTATTCGATTTGGATTAAATAGCTCGAAGATAACTGCGCTTTTCAACTTTTATGGCTGATTGTTTTAAAAGTATGAGTTTGATGAAGGCGATATTTCATGGCCGTTTGCAATTTAAAATTAACTATGTGGGGCGAACTGCAGTACACATTTATTGAATGAGTTCCATTTATGAAAAACAATGTTCCTCTAGTCATGAAATAAATTTTGTTTTTATTTAATTATGCTTGCATTTGCGTGGATTTCAATATACTCGTAATATGCCGAAGAGAGTAATTCCAGCAAATACTAGAACACATATTAGGGAAGGTCAAGCTCAGTAATGGCGCGTGGATTAGGATATATTTAGTCTGGATTAACCTGAACTCTATGCAATAGTAAACAGAAATGTATTCTAAGCTAATGAAATTACATAACATGCAGCGTTGTATTCGGTTTAAATTCAATAAGAAATGTGCGGTATTTAATTATTATTGAATATGCGTATTTAAATGTAAACGTTTTAAAAGCGTTCTTAAATATTTTTTTTATTTAATAGCAGTTTTATACTTACTTGATTATCGCTATTCAAATGTTCGGCTAAAGTGAATGAGTTCTTACACTTGAATATATTTTGTTTATTTTTTTTTACTAATTAAATTTATTCAATTAGTTGTTAGTACTAATGTGCCGCGGGGGTTCTCTGCCGTATCATAATGTTATATATCCTTACTCCATTAATTCAATCTCAAATTGGACCAATTGCTCTGTTCATCAGCGTTCAACCAAACAAAGTCTTTATATTTATATAATTAAAGTATAAATTAATCACCAATGATCGAAACAATATTGCAGATGCATTATAATTTGATTTGCGAGTGTGACGTCACGGGGCTGTCGTGTGTTTGCGTGAATGATAGCTTTAATATAGTCCCGATTATCCGGCCAAGTGGAAACGGCAAACGGTAATCTAGATTTAATACCACGGATCATCGCGGCTCTAGCTGGCCGCATTGTCCTTGCGAGGTGAGACGGCGTCGTTTGTCATTTTCATTGGCTCCCCCTGTTTTAATGTTTTAAGGGAATACATGTTTGGTGGGGGATTAGATGAAATTGGATGTGTTGATTTGATGCGGAAGTATATATATTTTTTAATTTTAAAAATACATAATCAGCCAGCAATCATCGAAAATACAAATAAATATAAACAAGAAGATGTAAACCTTTTGAAAATTGTACTAACTTATACAAAATAGCACCTTAATCTTAATAATAACTATAACATTTTCAGTACAAAATTCGTGGTTATGTGTGCTGTTTACAAAACGTCAACAATCAATGTGTATTATATGCTTTAAATGAACATAAAGCTAACAAAAAGCATTCGTACTTTAATACCACCGAAAGTTTAACGAATCCTATATCAATTCAAGCAAATTTTTGTCATCGTATTGTGGAAATAACTCTAATGAATATTGGTCCTCCTCCGGGATTACAAGTTAATCCTCTTGAAAAGCAACCGGACTGGACGCCTGCGGGCCACGCCGTTCGTAATATTTCGCCCATATGTTTTATAAAACGTAAATCACTTGGACTTTAATCAAGGCTTTTATAAGGCTAATAATAATTTGTTTTGTAATCTTATGTTAAGGTATTTATTTTCGGTCACAATTTTATAAATACTAGTAAGTTTGTTGTAATTTAGCGGCAATACTGAAAAAAGAGGTATATCTCAAAAATACAAAGTTTAAATTTTGTTTGTTAACACTTAAATTGAAATAAAATACCATCACCGATATAATGTATGAAAGGCAATATTTATCAGCACGGAGATAATTTTCAATAATGTTGATTTTATCTGTTGAAATATTTGATGGCCGAAAATAAGGTTCAATAGAACCGATAGTCAGTGGTTCACGCACACTTGCATTTGTATTGATATAAAAGGCGTTTGAAAATGTGAATATTAGAGTAAAATTATATAAATATAGGAATTGTGCAAAAGTCTTTATTAAACAATAATTTTGATTTCAGCATTCAATTGTCATAATTGATAATATTGATACAAACATGAAATTATCGAGTATGTAAATTACATCTATCAGTAAAATACTTAATCCTCAGAAAATATAAAGTATTTATTTTAATAAGTAAAGATTACAATTGATTTATTTAAAAAGGTGTCTACGAATTCGGGCTAATCCCAATACCCTAATTGATCCAAGATATTTATTTAATGTACGTATGTTCAAAAGGATTACAAAAAGGTTCACTTCAGTTTATTTTTTGTTTTGCAGACGTAAGTTCATAAAAATTCTATGAAGGACGCCCCACCTGTATGTTATTGACCTCGATATTAAATATTTTTCGTATTCAAGATTACCCCTACATACGCGTGAAATCAAAATAATAAAATAATAAGCTGATATTACGAGAAACGAAGATTTGATTTGTGACCGAGTTTCCTCAGAATGTTTCTATGAAACAAAATATGATGTCGCCGACGATAATGCGTATGAAGGAAATTTATCCACTAGTCACATAAAGAAACTGATATTATCGTTGGGAGAAAAATTCTTTAGGTGTATCCCGTGTACCGCCCGCCCATTCGATTATATTACTGAAAATCGTAAAATGTCGATGTAACAGTTGACACTACTAAAAGCCTTGGAGGTCGCGAAAATAAAAAAGAAAACAATATTACAGTTGTGGTCGGGGAGGCACATTAATACACATTTGGCTAGTGAGTCGGGGGGAGGGTCGCGCTTAACTCGCAAATTGAGCAACAAAACGAATTGAATCCGACGTGTTTATTACAAATATTGCGTACTTTATTTCGCTATATTTTAATTTCGATATTAAATTACAGTTTCCGGTATTAAAATTAAGCACAGGTATTTGCATATTCAAATAACAACCGTTTTTGAATGTAAGTTATCTAAAAATAGTTTAAATACTTTGATATTTTTAACACAAGTAAGCAAAATATTCCAATTAGTTTCTGTTGGAAATGTTATGTGTTCGAACCAGGACGTTAATTCTTAATCTTATCATTATTGTCTGCGCTATCAAAGGCATCACAATACTCGGTTAATTAGTTCTAATACCAGTGTTTCGCCAGACGTACAAACAGAGACCGTTAATTGTAATGAAGGCAACCAATTCTCGAGCCTAAACCGAAATGCTCTTTCATTTCGGCATTGAAGGCGGAGAACGGAGCAATACGCTAGTCAGTTTGCCAAAACAAGCTCAATAACGGGCTCGCAAGCAGTACAAATGACGCGTTAGTGATAAAAGGTCCACCGTCCCTTTCTTTCGTTAATGTAATAAAGGAGACGGCGGAGCTTGACGAACACAACGGAAAACAAGACAGGTTATTATCTCCCAACGAGCCCCGAAGACGCCGGCGAGCCTCTAATATTTTCCACACGTTCTCGCCTACTCACAGGAGACTGGGAACGAAAATTAGTTACTGGAGATTTTTGTTTTTATCTGAATGCATTGCGTGATTTTCTTTGTTAGAGAGTAGCGAACGCCACCTTTGAAATTGAACAACGCGCTCTGAATAGCAACAAGGTTGCACATTCGGCTCGTGGTGATTCACGACGTTAGTCTTAGGTAACATAAATTGAAGTTTTACCGATGCCAAGAAACGTGGAGTAATAAATCTGACAAAAATTTAGAACTATTTTACTTTCTCAGCGCGATAAAACATTGCAAAAGGTGTTTAAATGTTGCATTATCATAATTCTCTTCTCTCATTCCATATTTGTATATAGCTTGGGGTAAAATGTAATATTATCCGTTGTCGCATATTTCGGGACAGTCCGTTGTTTGCGCGTTGCCGCTTTGTATTCTTTTGGTTAATTTTTTGCCGGATTAATTTGTCTGGGTATTCAAATTGCAAATTGTGAGATAAAAGGATGACCTTTTATACGTTTCCTCGACACATTCTAATTTTAAACCGGCCGAAATCAGGCTTTAGTCGACGGTGATAATGTTGTTTCTGAATGTAAAATATCTTTTTGTCCCTCCAGATTCCTTAACTTCCTTACGGTATCAAGATGGGCTCAACACAAAGCAACACGTAGAAGGTTGATAGAGGGTGACATTTTCTTAAGTTACGGCATTTTCTTGCCGATTCAATATCCTATTTCTATTTTGTTCGAGTCGAGCATATCTTGTAGATACCGACCCCTACTCCGTGTTATTTAATATAGAATATGTGAGTGTATCTGCATACTGTTATTAAGTATTTTTATTGACATAATATTCATCTTTAATTAAATATGTTATATTGTATATACTTAAATAGAAAGCCCGAAAGGATTATATATATGTTATGATACCAAAAAGATTTTAATTCAATAACTCCACTACATAATACTGTTTATAATAGAGTGATGATAATAACATTAATCATGACTAACATAAACACCTATTAGTTCGAAATAAAAGGTATAAATGGAATAAAAATACATTTTAATGTAATATAATGTAGGTATAATAAACCGCAATTCAAATACTTTTAAAAGTATTTTTTTTATCAATACGGGAAGTATTTGCGTAAAAAGAAACATACGAAAATACTAGATATTGATGGGAATATTCGACAACATTATATAATAAGCATAAACAAAAAATCTTATTTAAAATTTTTGCAGAAATCGCGTTTAAATTAGCATTGGCGACCGTTAGTACGGGCCGCGCCGCCCTCCTATTTCCCTGTACATTTTTCCCCTCTATATGAAGAAGTCATAAATCACGAGAATGTAAATCTTTACCATCTAGCACCGGTTGAGTGACGCACCATTATCGCTGTTAGCTGGGCCGTAGTGGCCTAAAACTTGAAAACTTTACCACTTCACCTAACTTTCATACTTCTCCTATACTTTAATGCCTAGCTTTGCTACTTTTATTCTATTTTCTAATGTCTATCTTGTTTTATGAGTCTCGCCGGGATGCGTGATAGAATAACAAAACCATTACAATGGGCTTATCGAAAATGGCTGTTCTCGTATACTGATGTTTTTTACCTAAATAATGACTCCTTTATCTCGGTAATAAATCCGTTTGTAATATATTTGCGAAGATATATCAAATTATATATTCAAACTGTTTGGTACATTAACCTTTAAAATAGAATTTAAAAAATCATGTAATAAGAGGTAATACATGGTAATGCCTCCAGAGGTAGTGAGGTAATTCGGTAATTGTTTAAATTCATAATATGAAAGTAAAATACACATTTAATTTACGTTACACTACACTCAACCACACGAATACGCTCCCGTGGGGCGCGCGGGTATCGTTCATTTTATACCTTATACGCTTTATTTTCATATAATAGTAGGTTAGTAAAATAACAAAATAGCCCTAATTACAGTGAAGATAAAGAATGGAGCATCATGACACTCCATTTCAAAAATTCGAAGTGCTACATCAACATTTATCATGTAAAATAATGGGACGTCAAGCGTGCCCCGGCTGATTTTTGTTTGGGTAATGTAACTTGTCGTAATAAGCCAACACGTCTCCTCTCTACCAGCATCCATCATGGAGCTTACAAGATTCTTGGAATTGAGACGACTTTCAGTCAATGATTCTGTTGTTAGATCATATTTTACAGTTACACGTGTACGCTCTTAGGTCAGATATCTCTACGTAATATATCACTGACTACATAGTTAATATCTTATTGTTTATAACTAATCGAAACGCAAAACAAAAGCCCTCTTCTTCCTATAAATCGTGTTTGTTACAACGGTTTTGATTTTATTATAATATAATATTCTATATATTTTTTGATTTTTCAATTTCAGTTCAATTTCATAAAATCAAGAATAGCGCGTTATATAAACTTGAAAGCAAAGCTGTTTTGTCTAATTAATGAAAATAACAAATCTATTTTAGAAATGACTACCTTGTGTTATTTTAGGAATTGTACTAAAGTATTCCATCTTTAACCAGAAACCAGAAACGTCAAACAAGGTAACAAAGAAGGTTTTATCTTTAACTAATTCGCAAGATAAAATCATATTTGCAGGTTTTCGTACAACTCATTAATGTAAGTAGTAATTGCAGTTCTCTTAAAATACAAAAAGCGAGCTATCCCGGCTTAAGCTTTGTGACATAACTTTGTTACGGCGAACTTAAATTTAAAACTCACAAATTCACTTCTTAACAAGTACCGTTCAAAAGTTACAAGAATTCAGCTTAATCAGATTATTGTGGTCGCGGCAAAATACATTTTCTTCACAGACCGTACCTTTGTAACTAAGTTATATCGCCGCTTAATTGAATAGCTAACAATTTACGTTATGTATACTTGACTCTTTAATTAATTAATTTGAGTCCAATCAATGTCTATAGTCTTTAAAGTTTGACGGCATCGAAGCGCGGAATTGAATGGGCGAAAATATTTCAAAGAGCTCAGCTTAATAGAGTTATTTTGTTTTAAAATTAATAAATTCCGCCATATTTAGAAAAAGCTGTAAAGAATAATCGGTAATATTAATTTAGTTTTATTTTAATCAGTAAGGCGGTTCTTTACGGCCCGATTCGGTTAAGAAATTAAAGCCGAGATTGTGGGCCAAAATAATTTTGCAAAGTAATAAAATATTGTTTGAGGCTTACTGAAACAATAGCTGTAAATTACCTTCCTTAATTCCACCGTTCGATCGGCATTTGAGCCGCGTATCAGAGGTTTGTGTTAAGTCTCCCAGACATTATTGCCAAGATTAATTTCGGTAAGATGGTACTATTTTCTTGGATATAATTTGACATTTATGTATTAATTTATTTGGTGCTCTGAAATAACAAAGGATTCTTATGAATTCAGAGCATAAGAACCCCGTTTTTTTGAATAGATATGTAAGTAATCTTTCAGTACCGATTGGTATTGTAGTTAACTATATTATTTTTAGGTATATAATATAGTTGCTTTAAGATACCAAAACAATACGTTCTCCTCTTTTCTACTCCCTAATTACGTTTGTCGATGACATATTATCGAAAAGAAGAAATATATTTGTACATCGGATATTATTTAATTTTGTTTCCTATAACAATTTTTTCTAATTGGAATCTACCCTCACCAATCTTACAATACACCCATGGCCAGTGTCGCAGATGCGGGGCTGGTCTCGAGGGAGGGGAGAGGATAAGGAAAGGATTAATGACCACAAATGAAAAAAGGAATGAGTAGGGAATACGAGCCTTTGGTGGGGTAGAAAGTTTTTAATCTATGAGCTATTTATTGATAGATGGTCTAATTAACTTTGATGGTAGAAAATAAACATTTTATACACAAAATATTAGTTCTTCTGTAGATTTTAGTGAGCAATGGCGAATGGCAATTTAACAAATTACCAACCAAATAAAACTTGAATTTAAGGTTAACATTAAAGGCTTTTATTTTAGACTAGCTGTTCCACATGGCTTCGTTCCCGTAGCACAATGTTATAGACTATATCAATAAGTGATACGAGCTTTCTAATGGTGAAATAATTATTGAAATCGTATCAGTTATTTTTGTGTGAATACATTACAAACATAAATACAAAAACCCAAGAGATTATATTGGGCATTTATAATAAAATAAATATATTATTAAAAATTACAAGCTATTAATTTTTACTAAGTACTACTCAACTTCTATCAAAAAGCTAAGCTGAAATTCCTATTAACATAATTCCCCATACGAACGGTTTAAAGCAGTTAATAAAATATATTATCTGTGGAGGGTGAAGATTTGCATGTCAAGTCAGTTGCCATAAGTAACAGTTTAGTTAGCAATAACTCGGCTAACTTTGTTTGGAACGAGCCAACTTGACGATGACTATGAAATTATTAAGATTTGTAACCAATTATTTCAAAACTTTCGTCGGGATTCGCAAGACGTTTATACTAATAAATTATAAAGTTTCATTTTTATTTATTGAGAACTTGCGACTGTGTGGTATAACTTTGTAAAAGTATTTAAACTGGAGGTAACATTTAAAAGCACAAAGGTTTTCACCACTTATTTTCATTTTTTTTATTACAACCGAATCATTAATTGTAAAATTCATTCATTCCTCAAAATAAATAACGTAGATAACAATCAATTTGTTTTGCTTATAAAACTATTGTACTAAGAAATTACAAATTTGTTAACTCCAAACTAGCTAGACTTGAAGTAAATTAGGATGTTACCAGACGCGGTCAACTCCAACTTTGTCGTTACAAAGTCGTTTTCCTGTTATAAAGTAAAGTAAAATTAAATACTTTAATTATATTCCTGCGATAAATAACTAACAAATTGTTAAGGCATCCCGGGGGCAGACTCGCATAGCCTGGATTTGAGAAAGAATAAAGAAGTTTTCCCACTCCAACTTTATTTGCACCTCAGCTCCCGCCATCTGTCTGTTACTCGCAACTTATATTCTTGCTTCGAATGATTTAGTTTGGGAATACGCTTTCAGAAAATATTTTCACTTCAACTTTGTCAAACGTATGAATGTACAATTGTTGGCTCGAGTACATTGTTAGAGTGATTTCAATTGAGGCTACGATAATAGCACCTCGGCTGGTGTTGTGCTTATTTTGCTCGATCATTGCCAATCCTGTTATTATTTATGAGGGATTATTAAGTTACACGTTTATCTTGCAACTTGTTAGATGTTAGGAAGTCAAGCAAGTTTATAGTGGTGATTTCGCAAGCAATTTTTAATGTTATGAATGACGTCAAAAGTATTTCCAATAATAATTTGTTAAAAATAATCATCATTATTTATATTATTAATTAATTTTAATTAATTATGGACAAATAAGGTTGTGACAGTTGTGATGGATTGGGCGAATATAGATATTGAGATTACGGCAATTAAAATATTATAGAAGTAAAACATCCAGTGTGAACTAAGCTAATGAAATAGAGACGAAAATGATAATTGAAATGAAGTTTTTACAGTTCGAAGGTCATGAAAACTTGATACTTGTCGAAGTTGCGGTGAGTTTTCTAAAAATATATTAAATAAATTGCATGT
>LQNK01000876.1:462556-509700 GCA_001586405.1 Phoebis sennae
GCCGCGGGTTACAGCTAGTATTAAATAAATTGCATGTCAGCGTATTGTAAATATGAAATCAAAGTTTGCTCGATTAATTTTTCCACAAAGGCAAAACGTTATGAAATATTTTACGACAAAAGTTTATTTTTATGACTGAATGTAGTTTTTCGTTTTTGACAGTAAAGTTGTAGACCCGAAGCTTCCAATTCATATAACAGTGTAAACAAGTCCACCTAAGCTTGCGAAACAAGTACGATGGTCGTCAGTTAAATTATATAAGACTACATTGTATTTTATTTGCCGATCTCATTTGAATAAAACAGTCGTAAACCATCTTTTCTTGTATCTCATAAGGAAAACAAAATTACTCTCCCCTAAAGTTGATACCGATAAATTCCGCCACAGGATGAGATTCAATAAAGTTGCCGGTGGCTCAGGGCTGTCATAATTTTAAGAGTGTTCATAAATCCATCAATATTTAAGCTCTCCGACAAAAATATTTTTCTTCGAGCCGGCGGCCCTCAGTGGAAACAAGCGAAGGTGCGTCATACACGTGCCACATAAATTCCGATAATCCCTAGGCTGTGCACATCGTGTTCCTAGTTTACTATATTCATGGCTATTATTCATGAGTTTGCTTTGCGGGTGAACGCCGCCAAGACTTAATAATTCGAGTGCAATATCGCTGTAAACATGGCCGTAGCGTATGCCGTAAATATAATGCAAATTTTTCCCGGTAACAATATCTATATCAAACCAAATATTGGCTTACGGTATTTTTAAAGCGTTGATTTTTATTATGAGATAAAAATAAAAATGCTAAAAGCGATGGCGTAAGCGTATCAAGCTCTATTACAATAAACTGAATATTGGGTGTATTAACGCATTTTAAATTTACATTTAAACACACGGTTTAAATGTAAATTTGTTACATAAAACAGACCGCTTACAAAATAGTACGTCGTATTTGAATATTCACTAGTATTTATTATACTTAACATTGGATGTTGGTAGAAAATACAGGTTAATCCTCTATCAATATCCGTTCAAAGCTTTTCACATGATCCGCCAGGGAGACAGAGGGATTATCTCTTTATCTGTTTAAAAAGGATATTATTACAAATTGCCGAACCTTATTTATTCGGTACCGGCTTACATACCGATAAAATATTTCTATATGAGACGTTTCAAATAAAATTTTGCGAGTAATAAATTTTGTATGGACACTGAAATCTTGTGTCTATTTTATTTTTGAACTAATATGATTCAATTGAACACTAAAGGGTTCAACAAGGTCCCAAAATAAAAATCCTGGCATATTTTATTAAAATGTAATATATGTTTGTAAGTATTTCAATCTAAATCAAATATATCTTATGAATAACGAGTTCTATAATGTTATGATAATCCCTTCTACAAAAGTGAACCAATTCCTGAAAGAGACTACAAAAATTAAGAATTATGATTCTTAATTTTTTTACAGTCACTCAGTTGAACAATAGTAAAGTTCTACCAAGTTTTCCTAATTCAGAACTAGATGGCGTCACCGTCTATATTTACGAAACTGGCCGAATTACTCCAATAATTTCGCCATCATGACTATTTCGTTGAAGATATTGATATAGCTCATTTCATACCAGCCACGTAATAAATAATCGTCATGACTGTTATGTAGAACTGGGTTGTTTGCATTCCGCGGATGACGCGCGTCTCCCAACAAATTGTATTAGAGGGAGCCGATACGTGACCCTAGGAATTCGCTACGACATATGTACGTACCGACATCGTTTTGCCTGCCAATGAGAAATTTTCCATAATACGTCTTTCTCGGAGCGACATTAAATTACTCAGCTACTGAAAAATGAAAGCGTAAGTAGAGAATATTTATTTCCCTTTCGGTATATCCGTTTATAGGCTACGTAACTTAATATTGTGGTGAGGTGAATATTAGGAACTGAAATCATAAAGTTTATTAGGGAAATAATGTTTCGACTCGGTAAAATAGCTACGCTAAAAGCAAAACTACTTGCACCTGAAAATTAAAGTTAAACACCATGAAATAAACAACATGTTATAAAATTCACAGTACAATTCTATACCTCATTTAGATTTATATAAAAATGGAAATACTATCAAAACTTTCAGTTACTTATATTAAGAGAATGTGTAGATAAACTGAAACATGCGATTAATTTGTTTTACGATCAAAACGAGAAAAAATAAAACCGGCCATGTGAGAGTCGGACTCGCGCACGAAGTGTTGCGTACCTCCTTAATTTTTTTTAAATTTTTAGTGTTTGTCGTTATAGTGGCAACGAAAATACATAATTTATGAAAATTTTAGCTTTCTAGCTATTTAGTTATATAGTTCCTATATTTTTAGTTTATGAGATACAGCCTGGTGACAAACAGACAGCGAAGTCTTAGTTATAAGGTGCCGATTCCAACCTTTAGGTACGGAACCATAATGATAAGATTTAACATATTTATTCAGAATAAAATATTACTACTACTACACTTCCTTTGCAACAAAAAAATACTTTACCTGTTTAATCTTAAAATGCAAGACATAAGTAAATGGTTCTGGCTGACCTCACGTAAGTTTAGTAAATAAAACTCAATCTCTTAAACTGATAATAAAAGATTCCGTACAAGCGTATGTTATGTTATTATGTTTAAGAATAATAACTTAATAGATTTCCCGTGCAAAATAAATCCTGAGTGCATGTTATCTTTGACGAACAACGAAGTGATCGCACCGTAGTTCTCCTTTACAGGTACTGTACATTAAAATACTTAAATAAACTCGGACTACAAAAGTGTATTACACATATAAATCGTAACAGGATAAATGAATTCTTTTACAAAATGCTATTCACAAATGTACTTTACAGCAACAAACTGTATTCAAGATGAAGAGACCATAAGCTGTTTACGCGGTATCAGTTGTACAAAGGTACAAAGGTGCGCTAAGCGTATATGGCGAAGAAACGGTTTGCTGTATAGCTGAATATTTATCATATACACCAATGTTCGTATTACAGGGCCTAAACATGATATTTCTGAGAAATCTGATATCAATTTCAACTGGATATCTTAGCTATTGCTGTGAAAAAAAACAATTAGGTGGACAGACACATAAACAACGAAATGATTCCTTTGGAATCCACGAAAAATGATTTGTACTTGAATAAAGGCTGGAATAACAAGCGTATGTTACACATAGAAATCGTTAAAGATCATAAATCAATAAATTTCCTTTACAAAGTAATTCCTGAATGCATTTTAAAGCAAAAAATGTATACAAAATGAAGAGACCTTAAGCTGTTTACGCGGTATCAGTTGTTGGGTTACAAAGGTGCGCTAAGCGTATATGTGGAGGAAGAGTTTGCTCGATAGCTGAATATTTATCGCTCACAGGGCCCAACGTTATTGGACTAGTCTTTTCGTCGTTTAAGGCGAACGTTGATGTGTTTATTCAATTTGTTGCCGAAGAAAATACTGTTATCTGCCTAAGGTGCCTTGTTTATTGACGCTTACGTAACCTTGCTATTTGTTGTCTTAATGTCTTCGACTTTCAGCTATAACGTTGTAATATTTTCTGTCTAGAAATCGACGTTGTTGTAGCCGAGCTTTGACATAAACATTAGTTGGATTGCGTATTTGATATGAATGTTAAAATTGCAATTACGTACGAAAAATGGATATATTTTAGTGCACGTGACCAAATAAATGAACAGCAAACAGAATAACTGTATATATTCAGTCGTATCAACAAACGTTTTCGTGATGGATGTGGTGTGTTTGTAAACAATATTCATTCCGTATTGTGCGGACGCGGACGCGACGCCCGACCGATGGCCGGTCACGATAGCCCGCGGACGTCTTTAATTTTATATCATTCCCTATTTATTTACTGTAACGTTTGCGTTTACTTTTTGCAAGAACAATGTTCCAATTGATTAAACTCGGTATTTCCCTTTTATTTTTAAACTTAAAACTGGCATATAAGGGGCAGTAAATATTCGAAATAGTCACGTAGAAACGTTCTCAATATTTTATTGTCGTAAAGATTTGTGATCGGTTATAATCATATATTTTCAGTAAAAAAGACAAATTGCTAAAACTACAAATGGTTACGTTAAGAAAAATCTCTAACATCTCACCAACCGCCGTAATAGCGAAATTTAAACTTTTGATGGACGCTAATGTCCTCAGATCCTAACGATACTTCTTAAACGAAAAACTGCGCCCAACATATTCCATACAATCGAAAAACTCTTCACATAAAGGGGCTTTTAACTAGACCTTTTTCGTAAAATGACTAAAACATTCCCCCGAATGATCCATTATCTTCTCACGAGGACAAGTTAGCGATCTCCTTCCGTCTATTTTCACAAGTAATAACTAAATTTATCGTCAGACTTTCGGTCGTGGTAGTGTTCCAATATGAAGGGTAGTTGTGAGTCGAGTCACGCACGGGGGCCGGCGCGGGCTTGGGGGGGCGCCGTGTCTCTGGTCGGCGACGCGTCATTAAAATTAAGCATCATTACTCTTGTAAAGCGAGTCTCGATGTACCGGAAGGCAGCGGCTTATTGGCAAGTTTGTCGCTGACGCCCCCTGACTCATGCTAATCCTGGGAGTTATTACTGTTTAACAAATTATTCCGCACTTCGCTGGTGTTTTTCCTCAAAGTTCTGAGCTCGGACTATGTCCCAGTTTATGTCATAAAAGTACAGCCACACGTACCATAGCTATAGAGTGTAATATTGTTAAGGTTCTTAATATGAATAAGAAGATATTTTCAAAGTCAAGAAAACTATTAGTTTACAAAAAATGAACTCATTTTATTGTCATTTCAAATAATCAAATTCCCTATGTTAGAGGACTCGTATTTCAAAAAAAATTCTTAAAAGAAGAATAAAATAAAAAGCCGAACATCTTACGACTTTCGTAAATAATATTGTCACCCCTAACTTTCTAAATTCTAAGAAAAGTCAAAGAATTTTAACTAACAAAAAGCGTACCCTTAAAAGTTCGAGGTGAAAAACGTAGAATGGGATGGTATAAATATTCATTCCGAGAGAGAGCCCACGCACAGTAAATATAAACTTTTATTTCAGTTTACCATTAGTAGAGGCGGGTGGTGCATTGAAAATTCGACTCGCGACATCTAATTAGACGCGACAACGCTTTCTTTCTTTCCCACTTCCTTTCATAATGGAATAGTCCTTTTCAATATTTTTTTCAATTGATTCCTTTTATTCAGTTGGAAGATTACTGACTTAAATTTAGTTAATTTAAAGTTTTACTAGCGAAGTTTCTCGTTCACGTGATTACATTTAAAATGCGTCGCGGAGACCGTATGAATTACGCATGAAGTGAACCAATGAGCGTGCAATGTACTGAAATGCTAACAAACGGTTCAATGAAAATGTTTTTAAATTTGTTTAAGCTGAAAGTGATATTGCTTCACGTATAGTTATTAAATATTATAATTAAAATGTCAGTTTTAATTCGTGAAAAAACCTATATGATGTAAAGAAAAATAGAAGTGAATAACAATGACATATGTTTTTTAAACAACAATTACTGCTAATTTCTTACTTCTATGTGTAATTACTTTAATTACTAATTTATTTGTAAACATCTTCTTTTTTGTACATATTTCTATAATACAGAGTTAGTAAAAGGTAATAAGAAAATATTCGAAGAAATTATTGCTATCATTTTATGAAGTATATCCAAGAGAGAATCATGACATATATCTCTCATAAATATAAGAGTATTTATCGAAAAGAAATCGTTGTAAAAATTGACTGACATTCAACCAAGTGAATTTCCATACAAATAGTAGTAACACACATTAATTGATGTCAAAAAGGCACACAAAGGGGCAATAAGAGTGTATTGTGAGGTGACGTGCGGTATCGACATCTCCGTGAAAGAATTTTATCAACATCGTCACGATTCGTATTGGGGACTTTCTATGTAGTGTACTTTTATTATAATATCTGAACTTTTACATGATATTTAAGATACCATATTTAGCAAGCACGGATCTACTAGTGTGTCATTAGACTTGTGACGTCATACTTTCACGATCTTTAAATTTTCTTTGTTACAGAATATTTTACCTTTAATATTATTCTAATTATCCACTATTAGTGCTCTCTTGAGAGGAGGCGGAGGTCCTTTTAAATAGGCTAATTGCATGCCCACACGTTTTGTGTGCAATGTCGTACCCTCTACAAATCACGCTTATACATTTTTATTGGGTTGTCGCCTAGTTAACCCCCTTCCCTTCTCTTCGTAACCCCTTTACTGATTTCGCTCCTCTTTGAACTTCAAAATTTATTTTGTCTTCAAAATTTTTAAAGACTCATTTGTCCGACAAGGAGTTAACATTTGTACTGACATTCAGACATATAAACTTACCTCACTTCGCTCGTATAGACTGTAACACGATTCGAAACAAATATGCGTTCAGTATGACAACACTAAAATAAATGTGTGAAATAAACTGTGAAAATTCAGAACACTGAAAAATTTAACATGGTGGTTTTAAAAGTCTAATAAAATCTTATCTTCTAAAAAATCTTATAAAATAAAATGAATTAATAGACAATAAATATATTTACAAAAGTTATTTATATCATAACTGTGTGTGCCATTATTTTATTTATGGTATAAACATTTTCATTATTTGTATTAATTAATTAAAAAATCTTAATAACATACCCAATTAAAAAAATAATAATTCGTTAAATAATAAACAAAAGTAAAATAAGAATGTCAAAAACCATAGACTAAAGCACTGATTTACGATCATTATGAATGGAAAATGAAGGTAGTTTTAATACATCTGCCAACATTGCAGGTGAATTTAACATTATGCATGCGTATTTAATTCAATAAATAGTTATTAAATGACCTACTTTAGGCGTGTTTTTGTACATATGGTACTCAATTTTCAATTATAATATTATTTATTATTTGTGAGTTATGAAGTGAACGTGATTTAATTCGGTGCTGGAATTATATCAAAGTATTTACATCAATATTAGCTGGGACGTGATTCTGAGGTATGTGGATTTAATACATTCATTTATAACACATTTTTGTACGTACTATTTTATATAATAGACAATGTATTCGATATTTCAACCTAAATATAATATATTTATAAATAACATATTATGTTATTTAATTGAGGATTTAAATAAATATATTTTTAACTTATTCGTATTGAGAATATGATTCTATAATTTTATTAATAAAGTATAAAACAAACTATCAACTATCAGTCAATTAAAAGATTTAAATTTAAAATTGAAATATTTGCTTTATCATAATATCTTCGGCAGAATCCTGAAAGAAACGTTCCTGTAATTTTACGTAAACCATTAACATTTTATTTACTCTTAATCATGCCATGAACATTTATTTAGGGTAAATTTAAATTTATTTACTTGTTTACGAACATATTTTATTCGACAAAATAAATTTTTCAACTGTTCGTCACATGAGTGAAGATGGTGCTTACTTGGTGTAGGAGATCCTAAGGCTTATTATTAACCTATGCAGTTACCGTGATACCGTGTTATTATAATTGTTCCAAAACTTTTGCACCAGCATATTTATAGCCTTTTATTGGTTCTTTATGTTTGTTGGCACAATTAGTCACTGATTTACTATGTTTATTAACATAATGTTTGGTTGGTTTCAGTTGCAAACGGAATATAGCCGGAATAACCCTGTAATGTTTATTTAATTCTCGACACCGTTTTGTCATACATATTAAATCAGCGCTTTTAGAATTAATTGCATGCGCTCGTAAAACAGGTCGTAACGACGCCTAATATTTGTTAAATATTTAATTAGCTAATCGCAGATTGATGACGACATTGCTACGTATCCACTTAAAGCCACTACGATCTGAAAGTCAGATCGTAGTGGCTTTAAGTGGATACATAAAATACCACAAGATTTTACGCAAAGAAAACATTCCCATATTTGACCGTACCGAAAGATACAATAAAACTACAGGGTGTAATTTTAAAGGATATTAATCGATGAGTCTCCAGGATGTAGCTAATGAATATTCGAAAATCTTTAGTTGCTTCAATTTTCAAAAATAAGGTAATGCTTACTTTGAATAAAATTTTCTATCCACAATATTAAGAGTACTTGCCCTTCGGGTGGCATTACAAAATTCCGCCCTGTATACTTTTTATATGTATATAGAGAACTAACATCAAAAAGATTAATCTTTCTCACATGATCGATGCTTAAAATCTCCTGGCACGCGCACTATAATATTGTCTCCGCCTAACTATTACATGTAACAAACGTTTAGTATCGTATCTATAGATCGGTACAAGGTTATTTTATAAACCAATGACTTAACTAACTTCAAAAGTCTACGTGATAAAATTTACATACAATATTTGCCTTCTTGATCCTTATAATAACAAGATTGTCCCAACTAGGCCGTTTAACAAAAATGGAAGAACCTTTTTGTACGTAAAATTGCATTATCTTTTATTTCCACAATTGTATTGGCTTTAAGCACTTCCAATTTCCCTATATTATTGCGCCCAATAGGACAAATAACTTAAAAAGTAAACGTGGGGGAGAGAGCGGAATACGAAGAGGTCGCTGGAATTCGGGTAGATATTTCCTTGTATAGCAACAATATTGGATATGAAGGTCAACCGTGTGATATAAACTAAATTTATTCTGTTCGCTGGGTGTATTGGCTCACATAACTGGTGATCTGGGCGGCGACAGCGGCGGAATGATAACGGTCTAATTTCGGAGGCTGCGGTTTTCTTCCATGCGCCTTAAATTACATTGTGGCTTCGCATCTTCCCTGAAAGGTTTTATTCATAAATCTACCGAAACGTTTTCATAAAGTTGAGGGAAAATGTGCCTTTACGATCGTAACAATTTCAAATATTTTTTCAGCAATTAACTATACAAAGGGCGATGTAAACCGTGAACCGATTTTGCGATACAAATTGCGCATCCTGTTTATAAAAATATTTTTTACTTAATAGGTAATAGTACTATTTTATATGATGATATATCATAATTCGTAATTATTCATAAATATTCAGCAAATTGACTTGTAATGTTGTGCTAACCAAATAATGAAATCAATGCTTGTACATAATTTAAAGTAAAGCCCAACCACAGTTCAAAACACAATCAATAAATTAGCATCAAGTGGAGTGATGGGTCATCCTCAGCTGATCGGATTACCAAACATTTACTATAATAATTTGATCCTGGCTCCATTCGATTTGCCTAATGAGTGGCGTGCCATTATGCAAACTTCTGTTTGACTTGCGAGTTCCCTCCCGCTTTCTTAATCACAAATACAATAGACTCGAGATATGATACTCAATTACACAAATCTCCAGTTTGTAGACTAATTTAATACAATTGAACGTTGCATGTTGCTACGCGATTTATCAACGGAAGCTACCATTTGTTGCGGTTTCTCTTCGCTTGAAAATCTGCCGTAAATACAGATTACCCGGTTTTAATGTAAATATTATATTTGGGTTATTCATTATTCTTATTTGTTGATTTATTACTCGTCTGTGATATTAATATGCTATTTATATTAATAGAAGCTATTGCTACTGATAGATAGTGTAACCATCCATAATAATTATATCACATTTTAAATTCTGTGTTTTTATATGTGAACAATTTAAATATTTGATTATAATAGAACATTGCACACAATATTTTGTTTCTTAAAAGAAAATTTATGCAGGAAGATGTAGTTTTGACCGAGATGGCCAGCTAAAGTTGGGCCATAAATAAAATTTGTCACTGGATCGTGAGTCGTCTAAGTTTCCGTAAAGAAACTGAGCTAAGCATGTAAAACGAACGGGTTCCCACTCGTTCCCAGCTAATGAATTCTAAAGGCGCTTCAGTTCGTTAAAAATAATACAAAACTCGATTTCCTTTAAGTTGCCAAGTTAAAGCGAAGTAGTTTCACTTACCGTACATTAATCTAGTTATACAGAATACTTTAACTTGCACAAACTTTAGTTTCAGGAGTGTCAACATTTGACGAATTTTTCGATGGAGTTCGTTGGGTAAAGATTGATTTTGGAAACTATTTTGCTTAAAAGAATAAGCAGAACTTTAAAAACATCTTTTACCTTATTATTATAAAAAAATCATTAAGTAGAAAATCCAATACAAATAAATCCGATCCGAAATAGTTACAGTACACCTGTTTATTTTGTCAACAGTAATTCGTTTTTCCGTCCGTATTTTCTGGAACAACAGAGCCTTACAAAAATTGGCTTCGTTTTTGTCGCGGTAACGTGGAATCGTAGCAATATTTCAAATGGACCCAAGGTGCTATTACCCTACATAGTTGTACGGGAAGGGTCCACGTCGCTGGGCCGCTAGTGGCTCGGGCAGGCACGTTCCTCCTTATCTTAGCTTCCGAAAACACTCGCACCAAACACTGAATCAATATGACAAGCGCTCTCTTAGATCGGATTGCGTAAGCCCTCTATTGAGAGCTATCGACGTCAAGGATTTTTATACAGTTAAAAGGGAACTAAGCTCACTTTCTTGAAAACTTTAAAAGCAGGAAAATAGATACGGTTAGGCTGCATCTCGTTTTTGTCTTTTTATTCTGTGGTAACTCTATGAACAAATATTTATATCGTATTTTCTGGTCTTTATTTACCTCAAGTATTTTCTATATTAGATGGAAATGCTTTTTAAACTAATAGTCGTCCGTGACCACGATCGCTGTTAAGTATTCGAAAAATCGGATAAAAAATAATCATCTAAAATAATGTTTAATAAACCGCGCTTAAAAATACTTTAAAAAGAATATTCAAATATGTTAACTCAAATAAAAACAAGAAATCAACGAGATTAGGTGGTACATAAATCGATATTTGAACGATAATATCGTGTTCTAATTCACAAAGCATTCTCAGCTAGACAAAGCATTCCTTTCAGTTTTAATCTCACTACAAATAGGCTCATCCGCGTTTTGAAAATCGAATGAACACAAAATTAGCATTTTATCTCAAGTTATTAGTATCCGCTTAGCCATCGAAGCTCATCTCCCTCCGCTCCCTTTGTCCAGGGTCCTGGGATCTCTGATTGAATCGCTCCGATTATGACGTTAATCTGTTCAATGCAAATTGGACGAGTAGTCATTTACATCCCTTTATCAGAATTCGGATAAAATATTCAAATATTTATCGTTCAGGTTGATACACCTTCGGAGATCGGAATGAGGATGACATTTGTATTGTAAATTTGTTTTATTTAGCTTTGCTCATTTATATTCAGAGTCAAATCTTACTTATACAATAAATATAGAAGCAATAATAAAATTTGCTATATCAAATAAAGTAATAGGAAAGTAGTAGGAGATCTCCTGGCGTTATATCGACTAATATCTATTACCTATATTAGTCGATATAACGCCAGGAGATCTCAAAATTTGTTATTTATAAATTGTTCACTTTTGGATAACTTTGTACGCCTCACATTTAATTTTGAGTGGTATAGGGACAGGCTGAAAATCAGCGCTGTGCGAGATTTTCTTGCCAGCACAAGCTGAGCCTGCTGCCTATTGTCGCAAGACATATTTATAAAAAATTTAAGTGCACAAATGTATTCTGTCTTCTTGTGACAATAAAGTTTCTATTTATTTATTTATTTAGACATGATTCGTGCCTCATCAGATCGCGTCGTACTTATAATGTGGTATTGAACCAGCTTTCCTGGATGTCCTGTTCCTTTTCCAAACTTCTTTGTTCAAATTTAAAAATATTTCATGTAAAGAATTCTTTGGTTGAATAATTGAAGCTCTTTCGGCAATTGTTAATATTTGTTATTGATAATTTGTATATGTAAACACTTGGTCCTATCTGTTCCTAAAAAAAAGAAAGTAATAAAGTAAAATCACGTCACAATATAACATTTCCCACTGTCTAATTTGCAATTTTAAATGTTTATATCCTATTAACTCTTACCTTACTTATTAAAAATAACTATTATAAACGTATAAACTGCTAATTGGCTTGAAATAATATAAAAATAATAACACTCAACCATCCAATCACCAGAACATAACGACGAAGTCAATAATTCGATTGTTTGCTAAACAGCAAGCAAAATAATTTCGTAGTATAATGCTATAACGAGTGATACGGCAATTTCCTTCCTGGGTTAATTACTCACCTGCATTCAGAGCGTGCACTCTAACTAGCTAAGCAATGTGAATCTAAGCTATTTTATTATTACCTATTCCACACAAGATTCAATTTCCTAGTGTATTTGATTTTAACGTCATATTTGTATTATAATAAATAAGAAAACAATAAAAGGGATATTGGCTCATAGATAGATACTTTTTCTATATTATTATTATTTCATGGAACTAATTATTTGTGACAATGACGTCATCGTATTATATTTCCCTCATCGTTTAATTTCTAATTTTAAATGTTTATATCTTTCTAATTTCTTAACATATCGGGGAGATTATTGTTTTTAACTATTCCTCAAAATAGTCAACACGCCAATTATCAGAACATAGATCATAGAAATCTATGATCTATATTCTGATAAACGTAAATACGTTTCATTGTAGATTTCCATGACGATTCGGTGCCGTGAGCACTGTAACTAGCTGAGCAATGTAAACCTCAGCTATTTTATTATTATCAATTCCACACAAGATTCAATTTACTCGTGTATTTCGTTTTAACTTCATATTTGTATTAACTGTGACTCAGTTCATTAAAGTTTCATTAAACTAATTGCATTTGGATTCAGGCCGGCGACGCGCGCCGAATTAGGGATGTTTTTACTGAATCCAATAGATGTCGAAATGTTTGTTGCTAGTTCATATTTTGTATTCGTCCTGCATAATAATTTGTTAGTTTATTGAATTACAGAGCTATTTATGTATATTATATTTTAATGTTTTGAAATAACAAGATTGGGAGGTTGTTTGTTTTAACAAATATTTGCTGTTCATTTCATTATATAAATATCTGATATGATTTGTACGATGGGAACTAAGTGTTTGGGTGTGAATTTCCAAATTATAAACGTAAAGCAATGCTTTATAAATTGTATTAGATAACATTAAAACAACAGAAATGACACTAAACCTTTTTATATTTTCCTCAAAATTATAACTAAATACTTACTGCAAAATATAAAGTGTTTTGAGCGTTTTTTCACAAGGAAGCGCTCATAATTTATTAAAGTTGATTAATTAGCCGTGGAAACATCCATCCGATCGCTTTATAAGAAAGTATCTTCGTACTCCGCATTAAGAAATAAAACGCTCTGGAGTGAATAACGGCGCTGAAATAGGTACCTCTTTCCTTAAATCTCTACGCTCTTTCATTCTATCGGCACGATTTAAAGTAACAAATCGTCGATGTCTGAAGTGGGTACACAAGTTAATGAGAGGATATTTGAGAACGTCTGAAAAGATTAAATGCAA
This sequence comes from Phoebis sennae, assembly GCA_001586405.1. Classification (NCBI taxonomy): domain Eukaryota; kingdom Metazoa; phylum Arthropoda; class Insecta; order Lepidoptera; family Pieridae; genus Phoebis; species Phoebis sennae. The sequence continues at coordinate 476,061 of LQNK01000876.1, forward strand.
CCCATTTCTCAAACGGTCAGGTACCTATGAAGTGGTTGCATCTTCAATCATTCAATCGCTGAGTCAAATATTTGACTGGAGTTATACCAAACGAACTTTCAACATGATTAATCTTACGCCTAACTTTACTTTAAATCTTCTAAAATACTTAAAATATATTACAGCAGAAACAATATTATAAGATCTCATAAGTTTCATTCGTGTTAAAGTTAATTTCTGTAAAAGGAATAACACAAACACATTAGATTCAATATCAAACATTGATACTGTATTGTGAGCGTAATACAATAGCTAAAAGTACTTTCAAGCAAATAAAACTACGTGTAGCTGGTAGCGGCAAAGAAATCGGAATGCAATAATGTATCGTGTTTCTGTAAATCGATACAGGAGTTGATTTATGGAAGACTTAAAGATTTAGAATATATTATAAAAGTTTCGTTTCTAGTGAAGTGATTTGCAGTGCAGTCGGGAGTTGCGCTAAGTGGGTAAAAGAGTAAAAGTGTAAAGTCAATGTTTGCCGTCGTGATTTCAGCTTCCCTCGGCCGCCGGTGACGCGCACTTTCGTCGCTGCTCCGCATTCGAAAGCGTGCATAGATTTTACAATTCAATATAGAAATGAGATTTGATCATCCATTGAATAGTTCGTTCCATAATCTCGAGGCAATGGAAGAAAAACTGCTTTCCATTTCTGAACAATTCAGAATTCAGTGCCGTTACTAAATTAACGTTTTCATCCTTTGCCAAAGCAATTTTTATACGCTATCTTAGACAATCTATGTAAATTTTCTCGTATAGAATTGCATCCTCCGTCTTTTAGAAGAGTGGAGTAAAGCGCATATCATTTTGCAATCAGCCCCGGGGGAAAATCGCATGAGTAAATGTTGACATCCGGCTTCGTTCAGTGCGCGGCCTCCTTGTCCTTCGTCATAGACATAATTGGTTGCACAAGACTTTTATATCACTTTCGCAAGTACTTATCTTTCATACACCGTCTTTCATAAAGTTCTTAGGGGACTTTAATACGCTTTTATTTCATATGCATGAAAACTAATATGTAGTAAGTAACAATGGATGATTGTAACTTTAAAACATGAAAAAAATTGATTTGTGTTTTTTGCGATGAATATTATTTGTTAGTAGGGTGATATATTCACAAAAGTAGCGGCTTTTTAAGGAATTGACAAAGGAAAGTTACCTCGAATATTGACATTTATACCTTTTATCATTTCAATAGATACTAAAAATATTTCATGCGGCGGCTACACTTTCTATTAGCGAAAAGATATCATATTATTAAACTAAGTCCGTGATTGTTTCCAAATTCTTTGCTATATTTGTTTTTTAACGATTCACAGCCATTGGCAATAATTTGAGCTATGGTCAAAATTTAAATTTAAATACATTTGCCAAATAAATTTTAGATAAATAGACTTAAAATATCCGAGAACGATATTAGTAACTGTACATTGATACACACATTTATCATCTCGAAAACTATACATTCTCTTAGAACATTAATGCGATAATTTTATAGCATTTCTATCACATTCTGTAAGGAATACAATAATTGCCAATAACCAAGTATTAAGGAAGTTCTTAATGCTGGTATTAGCACAGTGTTAAATAAACAGCCACATATATGAGCGCTGCATGATGCTAGCGTAAATAGCCAACTATTTTATATTTGCGGTTAATATCTGAACGATCAATTTGCATGGTAATTAGGAGTTTGCTCGCTGTTTTAACACAAATTAGCTTTAATCAAACGAGCGGCTATTTTCCGACGCCGATATGTAAAATCTGATGGATAGTAAAATTCTATGTTCATTTCCCTTGCCGTGTTACTGGCTAATAAGTTGATCAAATGTTTATAAGGATCACTTAGTTCAAACTACAACACATTATCAATTAAAATTTATTGCCTAACTTACATTAATGTGTATAGTTTGGAAATATGAATATATACCTACAACGTCGTATAAAAGATACATTCAACTCCGTCAGACTACAAAAATACATTGCCAGAAAGAAAACACAGAGAATATTTGAGGGCAGTCCATAGTCATCTAAAATAAATAATATATCTAGGCGGAGTACTTGTTAGCACAACACGGCCGTGCCCCGGAGTGGCAAACTGCGGCTTCCACAAAATGCACCTCCACACCATCATTACCAATTCATGGCTCATGCGGATGTGCACGAGTCCACTGCAATCAACTACCTTTTTCTTAGCTTTCAATTTACTACAGAATTCTTTATAAAACCCAAATGCATCCAATTGATATTTCCCTCTTACACTGTTGTTAACAAATTACATCGTAAAATTCGTACAACTTTTACAATGAAGTCACGAATGAAACTCGAATCAGTGGTAAAATGAAATGAGAAAACAAAGGTATTGTTTCGTCGTATTTCGAGAATAAAAAACCGTAATCCAAACAAAATTCAAGTTGAATTACAAAGGTAATTCAACAAGTAAGTATTACGAGTGTAAATGTGTACGGGTGGCACGCGATTTGCAAATAAAGCTAGGAAGATATCAAACCAACGTACAACATGCGATAAAAGTCCTGTGCCGTTTGAAATGGAAATAGCTAATGGACGTCTGAGTTTTTGTATCGGTGACTTATTAGGTCTTTGATCAAACCCAATACCTTTTTTCAGCAAAAATTAGGGCAACCGCAGATTAAAAAACGTTGCTTGAGATTTCTAAATCTGTTTCTCATTACCATCTTGTGAAAAGCGCTCAGTATTTTTTGTGTAAATCCTATAATATATTAGAATTCGTGTAGAAGAGATTCACGCGAGACATTTCCTTCCTTATCTTCACGAGTGTTAGTAAAGCTCACCGGCATATTATGGAGGCGGATATACCGTATCGAAAATACCAACGCATTTGATAACAAAGGAAAAACACCGAACGACCGACAAGATGTTTTAAAAATACTTTCGCAATCTAGCTACCTGTTCACCTGGGCTGGCCATTCCGGCCTTCCCATAAAGAAGAGGAGACGGGAAGCGCTACGAAGGGTTTATCGTTCCTGAGGGAGCGACCGCCAGCCCGACACTATATCATTGCCACCTCTATACATCTGCCTATAGAACGCCTTTGTACTCACACATTAAGAACACAAAACAACTTCATTTGCAACGCTCTATTGATCCCTTTTCCTTTATTTACTAATTAAATCGAATAGAACTCATTTCACAGCAATTATTTAATTCTCATAAAGTTACCATCGCTTCCAGTACTTTTGATTTGCAGTCAACGTGTAATTAGTGAAATTAAGCGCACAATTTTCAACGTGTGCTGCAAATTTTGTTGAATAACGATGCGTTTTTGTACATTATTGTGAAACATTAATCGGCAACGGGCCTGTCAATGTATTTGTAATGAAATGCACTCTGTGGTTAGCGTCACGACCGTCACGTACGTGTCCACTAACAAACAACTATAATATTGTTATTTTAATATATTGTTTCTAACCGCCATCATAGGAAATTATTATTCGCTATTTATACCGCCACCAATAAACGTGGATATTATTGTATATTAAATTTACAAACAAACATAAAATTGATGAGAATAAACGTTTAAAAACGATGCAATATTAATTTTCATTTTTAGCCGCATCAGCGTAATCGCACGACGCGTTTTATTTTAAAACACGATACCAAAAGTGACAATGTTTTAAAAAAGAATTGCAAAACAAATTGCCCTAGCTGCGAGCTATTGCCGAGATCTGAATTTTTGATTTTTTTTACAACACCGTCGAATCGTTTTATGAGTCAATGGCGTTTTTTTATTATATGACGGGCTAATATATCGACATGCGAGGAATTGGTGTTCGATGAATATTTTTGTCTACGGTCGTTGGGCGAGCACACTTACATTGCAACATCTTTGTTCGTAGCTACGTATAAAACATCGACTCTTATTACTAGTAACAGGGCTACCGCAAGGCGGGACTTTACTGCTCTCTAGGGATCCTGGGAACACCTGACCTGAGTACATTGATTCTGCATGTACGCTCCACAGTACACGCCACATACAGCTGTATTTACCTTTGAGAAAATCCAATACACTTCCCGAGCGATATAAATTTTCGGTTGATCCTTTTACAGTTCACTTTCATTATCATTCCTAGATAGTTATAGTTTGGTTTCATTCATTTATTTGCAATATTTCCATGCGTTTATGTTTTTTTTTTATAAAATTTATGACTGTCACTGAATCTGAAGCGTTGAAATTTAAGATATTTTGCATATTTTCCCATCTTATTAAAAAATAGTATCCTAACTTTTTTATCAGACTCTTTTAATACAAACAATCAATTTCAATATAATTCCCAGATTTTATTATTGCCTAAACGAATGCAATTTACATATAGAAGTATTACAACATTCTTGCATTTAAATTATCATACGAATACTAGCAATCTACATAATAAGTTATTTATCGTATACATGTATAGCATCTTGCAAGGGTCCGTGGATACATGAGGGTGAAGTGGTTACAAAACTTTTGGGTCTTTATTTATTGTTATTGCCTCATTAAGGTACCTTACAAGCGATATCCTACAAATTGCAAATAAATAAACCAACTCACACGCTGAATCAGTGGAATTACTTTAATTTCCGATGCGTATGGCGCGGCCGTATTTTTATTATGGACGTGTAAATATCCCGTATTAACGTGAACTGTTTCAGTTGATAAATTAACGCGTGAGTTTATGATTACTTTACTAGCTGTTTATCTGTTAAAAGCCTTTTAAACAGGTCAACGAATTAAAGTCGGGTTTACACCGTTTGATATTAATTTTTAACATAACAGTTTATGATTCACTATTTAAGCGACTTTGCGCCAGTATGTCGGGATTATCAATATTACAAACCAGATCTAACTTTTAGCTGATTATGTACTTCTTAACTTATTCTTCTTTATTTTTATAGGCTCGCTCGTAGTTATGCTCGGTTTCGCTTTTGATTAATTGACTAACACAAAAATATGTTTTCAAATGGGCGTAGTAATTCATGAGATTGGTACGTGCAAACATATTTATATTATTAGTACAGATAGTCTCATAGGCTCACGAGATGAAAAAGATCTGAAAATAAAAAATAATACTTACTTAGGCAATTTATTATGACAGATCAACATTTGACAAAAAAAAATAATTGTTTTTTTTTTCAAGAATGTACATCAAAAATTTACATATGATCAAAATCCCAAGTGTATGCGATCAAACTGTAATATTTAATAACGTGACAGGCGGCACAAATTGCATTGCTTCACAAAATAATTTGCTTCCAAATAAACACATAATCTATTCCAATAGATATCTAAACATTAACAGTTGCACTAAATTTCCACTCTCTGCACAATTAGGATCGTTCAAATAAAGCTCGCAACTGCACATCCATTGAATCAACTGAATCACGTCTAAAATATCATTAAAACCAGACGTTTAAACCGCGATGCGTTTAGTAACAGTAAATTCCGCTTCACATTATAGATATACCGAAGGTATTTTGAACTTATTGAGCGCAAATTTTGAAGACCGCAACCCTTTGAATAGTCAATGTCGCGTACCCTTATCTCGCCGCAGAAAGCGACACCACATTACCGGTATTATGCCGCTTCTCGCGCGCCATCGGCCCCTTCAATATGTGCCCTCACATGGGGTATTAAAGTTGTAAATCCTGCATATACTTTGAGTACATAGCGTTTTGAAAGTGCAATTTATATTGTATTGAAAGTTAGTGTGCGTTTACTCTGCACAATATTTTGTGTCGAGCCAATGTGCCGCGCGACTGAGCCTTGTTGCATGTGCTCCGTGAAACTGCCTTTAAATTTTCTTGCCTCCCCCGAGAGAAAATTTAATAAACATAAGTGAAATATTCTCACACAATTTCCTTTCATAAACCGATTAGGTTAGCTTAAACTTATGATGGTTATGCGTAACAGTTCTGTTTCGTAAATTTATTTTTAAAATGCTGTGTTCAATTACGGTACCAAAATCTCGTACAGAGTTCTAAAGTATAAATTAAATTTAAGACGATAATTTCCCAAGCGCAACTAATATCATACAACGAGCTATCTATCATAATATTACTTAAACAATAAATATTAATATAGGTATAATTTACAGGCAAGATACGCCGCAGGAGGATTATAGTTGATTTGTATTTTGTAGTCATGTCAGCGTTGTCATAAATTACGTTACGGTAGTAGATAGTTACCTTGTTATTTCGCCTACGTGTTCAATTTAACTCGCTCTTCGGAGACATATAGCTCGACAATAACCCGAACAATTTGGAAAACATAGGGCACGTTCAATTGCCTCCTATACTTCACTATTCATAAATTTACGAGGTCTATAACTGTATGAATGCATTGAGAATATAAAAGTCGAAATTTATTATACCTATCATAACCTCAATATTGAATAGAATAGTATTTAATATCAGTAAATTTGTGATTAAAATAATTAATGGTTATTTGGTCAGCAGCTGTTACTTTTTCAAAGCCGTGAGTGTTATACTCTGATAAGTACGTTCTGTTTAAATTCTACTAAATATAGTAGAATTTAAACAGAACCATTAATAAATGGTCCTGCTAAAGTGATTTCTTGTTATCTCACAAAATAAAGATGCTGTTCTTATACTTTGGATGGTTTCATCACGATTTTATTCGTCGTTTTCATGAAGGTTTTCGGTTCAGGAATACTTTTCTAACCTTGACATCGATGCGGGTGGATAATATATTGCCTACACAAACGGATGTAGTATGGAGCCGGTCAAATAGCGAGCCCGGAATAATGGCGTTTCAGTTCGCGTGTCACAGGTGTATTGAGCACAGCTCGGAGCCGATAGCGCAAACCGAGCCTGTCAGTTTACTGCACCCCGGGGATCTACGCTCCCATATAATTATGAATACTGTTGTCTGCCAATGCGGCTGTAAAGCATATTCAAGACTATATGTATGTTCGTGTTGAATTTCGGCTTTTTAAACAATCTCATAGACACTGGCAATACTATGTTTTTCCAAAAAGGTTATGCGAGCGACTTTTATAGTAAATAAAATAAATTGAATTTAAATTATATTTCATAAAGGAACCGCTACCTATAGGCCATTATTGAAAGGGACTTCCATTATTCAACAGTGTCGTAAAATATATTATAATGTTTAGGATCTAAGATAGAATTACAAGAGGTAAAATAAAACGGTTATAGGTCGGTCGGTAAACTATAGACGAATGTGACCAACTAATGAATAAAATGATTATTATTTACTCATGTCAATTTGTGTAGAAAGGACGTTTCAAAATTGAAATTCCCAAAATATACACAGACTGAACAATTACGAACGCAAAATTACCCTCAAACTTGAGCAATTTTTTAAAATTCAGAGCCCGGTATCGTTGATGCGTACGAGCATAATATCCAGTATCGGCATCAAAATTCAAAAAGTCATCGGTGATAATGTCGAGATACAAGGGTCAATCCGCCCAGCCTACCGAGAGGGTCGAGTGGAGCGCACGGAGCCAGATCAAGCGGCTGTTTTCATTTACATGTAATTAGCTCCGAGCTATCGAGAGATAATCCATTATAACCTATGTTTACGTTCCTAGTCGGAATATTAGATGTGGATTGGGAGGATATCGTTGCATTGGGTGAAATGTTGTAACCTAAAATAATAACATTCCTTGTAATGAGGAATTCATTTTTTGGTTAAAAACATCTTCGTTCAGTCTATGTTTTATACCGCTCTGAAAGCGCCTAGAAGGATGCCAGTGATTAAAAATAAAAATATTGACTTTTTAACTGACTTAAAAAAAGGCTTCGACTTGTGATTTCTATTCTCTCTTCTTAATTATAAATGTTACCGCATATCTCCGGCATTTATGGAACGATTTGGATGATTCTTGCATGCAGGCTTTGAATTCGAAAGAGTAGAGTGACTGTGTAGTCACATAGAAATTTGGTTTCAGTCTGATCGTCCATGTGGAAGATATTCCAGGCAACTTGAAAACAGAATAAATTCGGTTAAGTTTTAATGATGTATATACCAGTACTCTAACTCTGAGACTGAAATGTGACTAACTCTTATGTGATAACCCTTCACAGGTCACTGCAAAATATCCATGTAAAAATTCGGCCTACCTGCGATTGTATTATATGTATAGAGATAAATATGCTCATAAATATAAAATACTTTTTTTTTATTTTTTTAGATAAAAGAAACCATCACTACGTATATCAACTTTATAACGAACACAAGAAATCTAGATCAGAGAAGTTTGTATACATTAGTTGCATGGCAACTGTATCATTCACTTTGGCTTTCAACACATCAAGTAATTAATTAATTTACACGGACATAGCAAAGGCTTTTATGCATTACGTGTTTGTGATCGCAAAGAGTTGAAGCTATACTTGATATGCAAAAGTGAAATACACTGAAAACAGAACATAATAATAGCTACCATTGAAAATGGAAATGAATGAAAAATGTATTTTTTTTTACAACAACATTTGCACAAGGGTGAGAGACAGGAGCCTTAACTTTTTAATTAAACAATATCCCAAAACTTTAAGAATAGTACTATACAAATTTATGTGTATCTATTAATATGTTACTCGTGGATAATGTAGCTTTGGAATGGTATAAGAATTTTTAAAATCGGCCCAGTATTTTTTAACCTTTTCATTACAACTAAACAAACAAAGTTTTCCTCTTTATAATATTAGTGTTGATTGCTTGTGGGAATTATAAAGAACAATATAGTTTAGCAAGCATATGTAGTGAACAATTCGAAAAATCCATTAAATATTTTAAATACGGTGCTATTATTACACGTTAGCAAACCGTTTATTAATGAAATTATGATATTCGTTAGTGCGATTGTTTCACAGAATGGACAGCGCTTACTAAAATTGCTTTGAAATACAAAAGAGGTAATAACAATAGAATAATATTGTTCGCATGGACGTAGGAGCACAAAGCAGACCACAGCCCAGTAATACATTCAATGTATCACAGTGCAACTCGCACTCTTATCTCCGACGTGAAACCGCGCCAATCCGTTACCGATATTTAGGCAAAATACAAATTCTTCACAACAAATTCGAATTTAAACCCTATTCTGATATCTTCTAAGTCTAGTTTCATGAAAATAGTGTTAAACTTTACTACGTTTTACTTTGGATAATCCCCGTGATATTGGAAGGCCCGTCGCTGCATTCAGTGGGCTGCACAAAATTTTCTATAAGGATAAAAGCAAACAAGATAGCCATCGAACTAATGTTAAAGCTGCTATAAAATGCAACGTTATATACTTAAAGGACAGTGATCTGAATAAAACGATGGAAAAAGTGGCAATATTGGAAAATTTTATGCGAGGTAGGAAATTTCAATAGATAGCGTGCGATGTTTTTTCTTTGTACTTGACGTAAATACAACGTGTGAAAGCTCTTTAGAAAACCCTTACATTTGTTATAGTTATGTCTAATTTTCTATTAAATGCAACAAAATACACTACATAATATTTATATTGTGTTGACACACAGTAATTTTCATTCTTGTTGCGGATAACTGCAATTGGAGAACTAAATTCGATATTGTAATCTATTTTCCATATTCAATTGTGTTTTGAATTTGACATTAAATATTTGAGTACCACCTACAGCCATTTCAATAGAATATTAAGCTCAATGTTGATTCGTTGAGAATAATTGTAGTCCGACATTTTCATTTACTATCTCACATTATATCACATTTCATCACCTTTTCCTTTTAGGCATAGGATTTATATTACTAGCTATGTAAGCTCTTTCATATCTAGCACATAAATTTTTAGGACATTCATAACACGTACCTAATTACAAAAAAATAATAGATAGATAGAATCGATGACCGTGATCGGGATCACGCTTAGACAAGATATTTAATAATGTTTTCGTCTCAATATTATTACAAACAAGTTTAATAGTAAATTAATCAAACCTAACATTCGTATACAAAACAGCTTCACGAAATTAAGACCATTCTCGAGTTATCCTCCGACAAAGTCTTGTTGAACTTTTTAAAAATTTTTACATGATAAGGTATATGTTCTGAATGTCGTATAAAAACTATAAGCGCTATGAAAGACCTTATATATGAGTGGCAGTAATCAGTTGATGAATTATCCATCTATTTAACACATTTGATTTCTCTCTATGAAGATAAAAAAAATGCTACAAATCGTTCTCTCATAAAAATATTAGCTAAAGCATGAAATAACTCAGCATACAATCGCCATGCTACTCAAATAATTACGAGTACGTTTGTACAATTCTCATTCATGTATTATGCAGTTCAAACGACCTGTATGTGCATGTAATATTAATAAAGCGAACAGTATTTTAGTGTAACAATGGAAGTTTTTGGCAAGTAATAAGTACGATGGCGACCATACGGCGGGTGCCCTCGCTGCAATTCCTAAAATGTTTCCCTTTTTGGCATTCTTTCAACTTAGTTAATGTACACAAAACAACGTTGTGAACACTGTGATACGGGGCCACGCTCATTTGTTTTATTTTTCACCACTCTACCACTAGCGTTACATATCCAATATGAAATCAAAAACAAGATAATAAACAAAATAATAAAAATGATAAAGCTTATTTTAAAACATCACATATCTTATCAAAATGAAATGAAAACTAAATGTACGCAACGCCACTTTCACGGTATCATTATTGAAAATACAATTTAATTTAATGAAGAAAAAACACCGTAACCAATAAATACCCATTCACTATGTCAGTTTTATATATATAGATAATTGGTTTCTATAGCTATATAGGTAAAGTGCAACAAATCGTAGATAAATATTTGTTCCCATTACACTGATCAAACATTTTTAATTTTAAAATTATTTTATTAAATATATAGATAAATAAACTTTCAGCAAATGTATTAGCTAAGTTAAGATGAATAGGAATTCTACTACGCTCTGGAATTAATATAATTAAAATGCTCGGAACGTTTCTTGCTAAGAAGTTGTTATTACGGGTTATTATATGTCTATTGTGATAATGTAAGTGCCACTTGTTGTTTGAAGACCTCTGTTATTCACTGCATTTCATCAATTATCAATAAAATATATTTTATGTTCTGAATATTACTAGTAAATTTTGATCGTAAGAAACCAACGGAAATAAACCCAAAAGTATTTAAATATTTTTTAGTTTTATTTTAAAACATTTAGATAAAAATAAGCTTGAAATTACAATGAGTAGGTGCTTAATTGAATTAATAATTCACGCGAACATGACCTTGCTATGGTAAATATGTTTATCGATAAAAGAGACTAAAGGTCATATGTGAGGTGGTGCGTAGGTGACATCTATTTCTGTGGTCATTCATGAAAGTTTATTTACGTACCAATACCGAGTGACACAGATACCCACGAAAACCCACTCATTTCGTACATTCTCCGAGTACATTTCCCATGTAACCTACCACTTGCATATAAAGCAGATAAGCTGGACTGAAATATAAATATAAAGCTTTGTTAAACTGCAAATACGGTGCACTGTACTGTACTATTCATTAATTTTATTTTCGGAGCTAAACTGCTGGCGTTTGTAAATTTTACTCGCTACTTTCTATGTTTGTGGAGGAATTAAAATATTTGAAAAGTTCTGTTAATTACATGTTGTATGCACACCACTGTTTCCTCCTTGTATTTATAGGAAACGTGTTTTGTTATGTTTTTTATTGAACGACTAATTCTTGAAAGAGAATAAACCGCGATTTCTGTAAAATGTCGCCTTTTATTTGCTACTCATTTTAAGCTCGCACTAGATCACAAATTCTTGGAAGTTTGGATGTGACGTTTTGCATTTGAATATTCAGTACATATAAGCAAAATATGAAGTGTTAACATGTGATACGATTGTTATTTTAAAATGTACAATGTGTATCTATGAATACCAAATCTTGAAAAATTCGTTGTAGTGTTTCAATTCTCTGTTCTAAAAATATTCAAATAAAAGGAAAACGATACGAGGGAATGGAATACTATAGTCAGAAGGAACATACGGGTCGGTTCATGTTTCACGGCCGACATCCGCTGCCGCGTCGTAGGCCACTGAAAGCGCTGTCACGCCATACATACCATGGCCAGTTATTTAAATCCTCTATTTGCATAGTTCAGTGCACCTTATTCGTATATTGTTTTTAGAGACGTTAGATATTTTGGTTCCAACTCGAACTTCAAGTTGTTAATCAAAGTAATTATTTTTGTCAATCCTGTTCTAAAAGTGGACCTATATTAAAATAAAAATAACATTGCAGTATAAATTATATTTACCATATCATATATTTTGGTTTGTTTGTTTCTTTAACTTTCGCTCGCTTTGTTCAGGACTATTCGATCGCTTTGAAAAAAAATATTTTGTGTTACATAGACCATTAATACTACGGCTTTATGCAAAACAGCTTGCATATATATAGTTATTAGAGTAGCGAATAATAATAATTTTACGAAGAAATATCCGAATCAAAATGTAGAGACTAATACGATCAAGTTAAGATAGCAACTTGAAGAAAACATCTTTGTTGAAATAATAAAAGTATATTGCGGTAAGGATTATTTATTGAAGTGCGTAATAGTCGGAAGCAGGAGCGCTTTATTTACACTTCTCACCTGAATAGTTCCATGAAAGGGAGCAATTAATTCACTCAGTCTAGTCACGAAAATTTTTCATTTTAATTAAAGCTCCGACCGGAGGATCGTCGGCTAATTAACCCATTAAAACACAGACTCTCCTTTCATTTTATCTTTTTTCCTCTAACGTTCACTTTCTTGCGATTTTCGAAATGAAAATGAAAATAGGAATGAGCCGGGAACGGGTAAAACCTTGCAGTGCATCGCTAACCTAGTTGCTTTTGTGTTACTCAAATTACCCCATTACTGTTTGACAAATCCACCTCTATTCTCTCCGCTTTCCGTCATTAAAAGGGGATAAAAATCCACAATTTGCCAGATTAAAACGACCCTTCACAACATTGATTCCTTCAAGATAAAGTCGAGTACTTAATTCTGTTAAACAGATGAAAGAAGTTATGAAATGAAATGAAATTACTTCGAGAAACAACTAAGTATCAAGGAACGTTTTAAATTAAGAAATTCTAGGCGCCTTTCCACTTAATTATGGCATTAAATTTTTCCAACAGAACCGATTATTTAATAAAAACGCGGTGGAAACTTTTACGATGTGATGTTTACATACATTCATTTTTTAACGAGAAAAGTTCCGACAATATTGCAAGTGAAACGCGAGCGCTAACATCTAGCCAATATGAATTAGGCTTTTTGAGGGAGGCTTTTATTTCACTGGAAAAATATATAAAAAAAGGTTTTGTTGGAAATGCGAACTGAAACTTGTTGCCGTCATAAAAGCGGGCGACGAAACTCCCTAGACAATGGCACATGTCAGTGGAGATAAGGCTGCGTGTACAAAGCGAGTGCCTATGAGTACAGTCAACAAGACAAGCGGGTAAAGCTGCGATCATCTGAATGACGAAGCAATTACGTGCATTCAACCCGGAGCGCAGTCAGTCGCGGCAAGTGGTGAGATTGGTTTCAATAAAAGCGCAGTCCCTCCCCCATGTTTTTCTTTCATCGCTCAACTATAAATGGTGTTGTTCACTATGAACACTGTAATTACTTAGTCTTAATATGCCTTGGGTATTAAATGATTTTTTCTCTGTTGCAGGTACTAAAGAACAAAGTCGATTTCATTTCAAGGTACGGTAACCTAATTGCCTATTTACCCGCAATTTCGAAATTTTATTTTTTAATCTTACATCGAGACGGTTATTTAAAGCAAAAATACGGGATGAAATGCTTAAATAAAATGATAACAATTAATTATTACTTGAAACGCTCGTAAAAATCATCAAAGGCGTAAATTATCGTGAAACGAGAGGGGTTTTAAATGGTTCGCGGCACGTGCCAGCTCGCCGAAGAAATGCCAGCGTCCAGCCGATCATTAAATTCTGCTCGAAATATGCCTGCGGCTGCCTTGATTAATCATCTACTCGAGATTAATCAGTTTAAGAAAAAATATACAAATCTCGATTTTTATGATCTAAAGTTTTTATTTAGAACATTTAACTTTTTATTGTAAAAAGCCGCACAGTTTTTCGAGAACACACATTAATGAAACATAACTTCATTTAAAACATCCATATTTTCATCGAAATTATTACGTGAAAATCGGAATAAGAACACAAGTATACATTTTCGTAACAATGCATTTAATTAAGCGAATGTCTGGCAGTAAGATCTGTTAATATGACGCGTCGAAATGTGAAACTGATCCGGTACAAAATAATGACGGCAATCGCATCTGAACGACATTCGTTTGTAAACACGGTTACGAGGCCGTTAAGCGTAGAACATACTCTAACTGATTGCATCGTTCATTGAGTCGTTTGACGAACGAGCTTGCGCCTACAATTTATGTCCAAATAAGCTGTTACTCATATTACAGGGGGAGTTTTAAATGTCGCTTTTTTAAGATGAATAATTTACATCGAGCGCAACCCGCCAAGTGACTCATTGTCGGCGAATTTAATACGTTGAGTGCACCTATTTTACAGCAGTTTTAAATGTCCCGAGATTGATTACACGGATTGGGTAGCTAATGTCGGGATTGCATTAATTTATCACGTCCGTTTATATCCAAAGTTTAAACTGAACACACTGTAACTTGTATAAACGAACTTTACAAATAGGTGTATTTGTAACAATGTAGGGAACTTGCCGCGATTAAGTAGGAAATATGACGAGACTGGATGCTCCTCGGTCGACTAATAATTACTATTATTACGCAACTTTAACACTATTAGACATGACATTAGCTTACTGTATAGACATTCATTTGAGTTTGCGATATGTCCCTAGAGATGCCGTCCAAATAGATTCCGTCGAATATTATGACGTATTGAAATTTTAAGTGTAATCTTTCAAACAGCAAATAAAATAAAAAAAAACCATTAAATGAGCGGATGCTTTATTTATCATCAAACATTTATTTTTAAAATTTTTGAACAACAAATTTTAAAATATTCCCTGCTTTTAGACTAAACTTCTCCATGCACTTTATGTCATAAAGTTTTTACACCCTGAGTATCCGCGATGTTGGAGGAAGCTCTCAAAATTCAGCTTAGAAACGTATAAAACTCCACTTGTTTCGTAGACGTAGCTCCATTTGGGCGAATAGGTTCGACCACTGTAAAATATTCCCAGAATAGCAAAGAGCCCAACAAGTACCTTGTAAAAGTGTGGTTTACGGTGGCCAGGGTAAATTACCACACTATATAGTTTGTACATCATACAAGCTTTTGTACTTTGGATATTAAAGCGAAGAATAATTTTTACTACATTATAATAACAAAGTTTTAACTTTATAAATTAACACCATTGCAACACGTATTTAGCTGACTGCATTATTTTCTGAGAACAAAAATAACAAACAATTAAGATGAAATCGATGCAAAGCATCGTAGGAATCCTCCTAATAGTTCATAATTTCAGTATGTGATAAACACTTAAAATCTTATAATATGTCATATTATGTGTTTAACACTTAAACAAATATCAAGATTCTGCGCTTTAGCTTTAGCGCTGCCTTCTCCATCTGCCAGTAATTGCTAGTTTAAATATGTAAACAGTAGCGCAAACATACTTATCAAAACAAAACAGTCTGTTAACATCAGATCCTCAAAATGGACTAGAAAATATAATGCGGTGCGCTTCTTAGCTACGAAATGTACATAATTAGAAAAGTTTTTACGAGCCGAGCTCCGCAAGTCGTCGCTTGTCACAGCCTGACACGGCCCCTTATGTCCGGATGCGGATTATAATTTCACAGAACAAATTATTTACAAATTGTTATTAATGGTACCGTTGTATCTATTTTTGGAATCTTCTATTTATACTCAATTTTTCTTTAATGCATTTTTAAACATTAACTTATTTTAATCCTAAAATGTTTCATCATCTGTAGTAATAAATAATGCGAGCAAGGTAATAATGATGTTAAAACTGTCAAACTATTTGAATATAATCCAAATAATTCGTCTATTGCACAAAATTAGGTTAAGTCATAATGTAATTTATAGCATGTGCACTGCG
This sequence comes from Phoebis sennae, assembly GCA_001586405.1. Lineage (NCBI taxonomy): Eukaryota > Metazoa > Arthropoda > Insecta > Lepidoptera > Pieridae > Phoebis > Phoebis sennae. The sequence goes on from LQNK01000876.1 coordinate 492,260, forward strand.
AAAGTGACTAAGTGGTCTTTGGAATTCTCTCTCATAGAAACCTTGCATAATGTTATGAGACTTTAAAATTAGTCGAGACAGTTACAAAGTTCCAAAGAAGTTTGTAATCTCATGTTATAAAAATAATTGCAATTTTTGGCACGACACCGCGTCAACGCGCATTCCTTGCCTAAATGAGTGTAATTACAAAAGTTTTTATTACTAACTGCGCGCCAAAATCGCTTTCTACGATCGTATTCCGACCATTTCGCCGACATGGATGCTATGCCAATGTCTTTCGGACTTATGCATTTATACAGATAGCGTAATATGCAACAACTGAAGAGGAATCTACGGGACAAAAATTCGTTTTAGAGATGTCTACAACATAATGTTATTGTGTCCTAAAGATGCCCCAAAGCGTTCATATTTACGATACATGTCTTAGTAAACAAATATTATTTAAAAACTTAGAAGTACATTTAAATTTAGAAATCAACAATATTATCCTGCCTTTCCTAATCCCGTGATAAAATAACAAAAAAGTTGATAATTGATTTTAATTGGAACTATAATTCTATATAATGGTGCGATACACCTGTATCTAATAATTTCAAAAAAATACAAATACAACTATCACACCGACTTAAGGCTATCACCGAAAAAAGGGTTCCAATAATACAATGACTAGTTCCTTGTATCTACTGAATGCTACAAATACGAATATATTAAGAGCGGGCGAGTGCGGCTTGCATATGCAGTGATGTCGCGATATGTCCTTGTGATGTATGCGCCGCTAACTCGTATGTTCCTTCTTGCTTAACACCGTGAACACTCGCACGACATAAATTTCAACTTAAACCCACAACTTTGGTTTAGAAATGTGTGGAATTCACAGAATGAAGTTTTTACAACTCCACCTACCTACATTTTCACCCGCTAACTCCTTAAATTATTACGTTTCGCTGCTCCTTTCTGAAAGTATGTATGTATTTGTAAGATTTGTAAGTTTTCTAATAACGTTTCCTGTCGAATGGATTGGAAAGTTTTACGCAATATGTTTATTTGTTTCTATTGCCTTATAAGTTACTCGCTCTGCATGCGTCTAAGTTGATCTAATAGAAAGGCACAGTTTTTAGTGTTTCTAGATTTAAATAAATAGTCAGGTCAAAGTCAAAATGTTTTTTTTCCAAATCAGTCTCCTGCGAGATGCTTTTAGAATAATTAATAACTCGTAAAAATAATTTCCCTATTACCCGAAAATTGGCATAAGACTGAATGAAAATCATTACTGTATTTTTAAATTTCTTACAAAATAAATTCTTTATTTTTATTATTTATTCAAATAACGAACAATATTATCATTGAACAAGATAAGAATTTTAAATGCAGCCACTGACGCTGTGTGTATTGCAATCCAGTCCGAGTCGAGGCATTTACTTTTATCGGTCTTGAACGATCTCGATTAAAAATAGAGAAAGAATTTTAATAAATTTTCCTGGCAATGATTAAAAGTGAAGGGAAATGAAGGAGGTTCCTGGGAGGGCGGAATCGTGAGAGCGGGCAAGCGTGAGCGACAAGACATTTACATCTTTGTGGGTGAAACTACGGTATCGATATTGCATCGCAACTCATGATACAAAAATAGATTATTGAACGTTATAAATAGAAATTGTTGTTGTGGGAAATGAAAAGCGAGTAATCTTATTCAAGCTTCAATATAGCCCTTATATCATTTGTGGCTACGGAAAATTTTTTTGACTTATAAAATGTGCTACAAGTTTTAACATACATTTAAGTTAACGAATGTATACATTTAAGTTTATATTAACGTCTTATAAGAAACGTATTATAACAAAACATCAAACAAACAATAAACTTATAAATTATAGAACCTTCAAAGATCCTCAAAACAAAAAAAAAGCATTTTTATGCATTCACTCAATTGTTCATTTCACCAATTTACGAGTATCTTTATCTTTATGTTGGCAATACAGAAAACAAAATAAAAAAATGTATGTCATATAACATATTGCACGGAAAAAATTACCTGTAAACCATTTTTAATAAAGAAAACTCTACCAAACGTGAACAGTATTCTTTTAAATATTGTTCATATTTAAAACTATAATTGTTAACAGTCACTAAATTATGTTACAGTAAAAATAAATTGAACTCAAGATCATAATTCTCCCTTAAAAATATTAATTAATAAATTTTGTATAATAAACGGTTACGTCGTTAATGAAACAATTCACAAGATTTATTTATGAATGTCTAAAACTGTTTCATAATAAGGCTCTTTACACGAAACCTAGTCTTATGATAATTGTACACTCAGATCGGTTTGACAATATTTATTTTCCATCCCAAATTTACTTGTCATATGATTATCAATATAAAGGGGGGGTTTTTGTTACAAAACCTGGAGGGAAAGTACTCTTAATACTGTAGATAGAATCATTTACTTAAATAAATAATACCTTTATTTTTGGTAGGAAGGAAAACTGCATTCAAAGACTTTGTTAGATTCATTCTTATAATTGAGCCTACGAATCGATGCAATAAAAGTAAAGGGTGTAACTTAAGAAGATTTTACTCGGTCATTTTCAAAAATTAAGTTTTCTGTTTTTTTTTTTCGAAAAAGGAAAGGAGACATTCCTTTGAGTTAAATATTATATATCCACTATAAGGAATACTTTCCCTTCATATGTCATCACAAAATTTCACCTTGTACATAATTCAAATGGTTTAAAAAAATAATCAGTAAAATAAATAATTTGTCAGACTTTGTTTAGTAACATCAACTAACACCTAATCTTGTATGCATATAAAATGGAGTGTTGAAGGAATGCTGTGTAGTTACTTATAAATAAATAATTAATATTATTAATGTGAAATTTGGAATTACGAAAATTTTAATTAAATTTCGTAAACCCATAGAACGGTTATTAACGGATATGTGATGGATTATTGATCTATAGACCCCAAAATTTCGCGCGAACAAAGAACATAAGCCAGTTAAGTAATAAACATTACTATGAATTTACCAATAAAAAGGGAGAACGATCATTCTAACTGTACAATACTTGCTTGCTTTTGCTCTCAGCTCTGAAGCACTGTAATATTAAAACTTTAACTTGATAAAAGTTAACAATTGTGACAATAATACTGATACTTATTTCATTCTTTGTCGTAAATGTTTTATTGCGAGGATTTTGTTTTTAATTTTTGTTCCTTGATATATTTAAGTCTTTTAATATGAATTGAATTATTTTATTTTCCCTTACGTTGATATTGAAACAAAAAAGGTCACACCTCATTTTATAAATATTAAAGTATTAATATTTATAAAATATTTAAACAGAAAAAATAATTAAAATTATTGTTTATTTGTTTTCTGTAAGGGACATCATCAGTTTCAGTGCAAACGGGCATTTTTGAAGATAAAAGTCGAAGATAAAGAAGTAACTGTGTCCATCTGTTTTTCTCCTCAGCACGCCTAAACCATTAAACCGATTCTATTTAATTTATCAGTTTCAAACCATATTGGTACAAAGTTTCATCAAAATCTGTTTAGTGGTTTAGGCGTGAGAAGAGACTAACACCCAGAGTTTTTCTTCTACTTTCGCATTTATAATATCACTAAGGAAGTAAGGATTAATTCGTATCCTACAAAACTTCCGTATCCACAACATGGAAGCCAAAAATCCCCCACGCGTATTCGTTGATTTCAAGGAAAGACGCGACCGTAGCAAGTTTGAGCGCGCCGCAATATGTATGATAAATAAATTGCTATCCAATATCAAATGGAAACGATACCGGTGAAATGTACAAAGGGTTCACTTATATTACTAAGCCCATGCATGGATATTTCCTTCGTTGGCTTATGGCTGCTCTCTGCCTTTTAGAGTACAATTTTTGAACATTTCTGTAATATTAGATTATGGTTATTAATCATTATAATTAGAGTATTAATACTTGAATTAATATGCAGGAAATGCTTCGGCGCTTATTTCTTAACATCAGGTAACATTTTCAAGTAGGCATAAAGACTATACTCTATTCTCAATTAAAAACTTTACATGTAAGTTTACGGGCAAGGCATTGCATATGAATGTGATATCGGTTTTTTATTATTCTTGTAATAAAACAAAAGAAATCTATCTATATATGTATTGCCCTATTAATTACATATTTTTATTATGTGATTTCCATAAAACGTAAAAATTATTGATCCAAAACTGAGAATCGAATCGTAACTCTAATTATGCATGACGTATACACGTAGAACACGAGCGAACAACCCAAGTCAATCTCAAGATTCTCCGATAGAATTGGAGTCAAATGTTGCGTGGAATAAGGTTGTTATACACACGTACAAATTCTACGTATATTTCTGTAATATATTTAACCATTTCTTTTATATCGCCTATAATAATTTCATATTTATACCGTCGTAGACTTTTATGACTATGCTGTATTTAAAGACTTAGGATTTATAGACTTATAACGTCAACGTAACATCAAGTGAATTGAAACTGCAAGATTAATTAGTTTCAAAGAAAAAATCTTCTTTTACTTGCTTCTTAACTAAATTGTAGTTTATATTAAATTGCATACTATCAATTAAGTGATTTTGTGATATCTATTAAGAAAATTTCTTTCTACTGGATTTTTCAGTCTATAGAATTAATTTATGATAGATCGCAAAATCAAAAGTAATTAATGTAAATAATTTCCATTACATCATAACGTTTCCATTCATTTTAAGATAAAGGCTACTTCACAGAACAAGAAGGTAACATTGTTTTATTGTTATTAGAAATTTATCAATATAACAATGGCAGTTTCTCAGAATTTCCCTCAGTATCAATTCTAACAACCATATTCACAAACAATACTATGAGTTCGCACACACACAGGGTCCCATAAACCTTATTCATAAACAATACTTAAGTAGTGTTTTGTCACTTGGCGTTTAAATTGCGTCTTACGGCCATTTTCAATATTCTATCTATCCCTTGTTTTGCTTACCAAAGTCAGACAAATCTATATATTTGCACTGACTTTGATTTCACTTCTGTCTATCTATTGTCATATAATCTGACATAACAATCTATCCATAATCATTGATACATTATTTAAAATGGCCGTTATTGTTTTAGAATTAAGGACTTGTCATTAGGACGCCTTGAGAAACGTCTTACTTCGCATAATATTACTATTTTACTTACCCAAGTATTGTTTGTGAATACGGGTGTAAAAGGCAAAGGTAATAGGTATTAGGTAGGCAGCTTCTGGCTCGTAATTCTGTAGTATTATGGATGAAAGGCTTCTTTAGACGATTTTGCTTATCCATTGCCCTGACTACTTGTCACACTTATAAAATACATAAGCAACTCTTATCAAGTGCTTAGGTATTAAACTCGTCTATACTATAATATTATTTCATGAAAACTTGAGCACTCTCTGCTTTAAACTTATCAGATTTTATAGGCAAACACATGTTAACGTGTTGGATTATTAATAATATAGCTATATTAGGGTTATAATTGAAAAAACATAACAGTTCAAGGACGACGAAAAAATGAACAAATATTTTATTTGAATATATTTATTTGCCTTAGCAGTATTGCCTGAGGTGTTAGGGTGGAACATAAAAACGATATCGTTGTACTTCTTACATATTTCCTACTTATTCTATAATGTCGAAGTAATAAAATTATATTTGGGTGTGCGAGTAAAAAACCGCTCGCGGGAGATCTCGCAAAAACACCGATACAGGCTGATGCTATTTTGACTCGACGACAAATGAGGCAAAGAAAATAAGAAATATTAAACGTGACTGGAATGTCAAGACTCCTTTTCATGCACGATGCGGAATTGTGCCATCTCGCGTTAGCTTCATGTAAACCATTGTTCTTTATGGACAAACCCATTATTGTAATATAGATATTAAAAGTAATTGAGAACATATTTAAGGGCCTTCATTATAAGAACAATTTTAAATATCCAAATAAGTAACAATTGTTTCACCGCAAAATCTGTATTTTGGAACAAAGTTCATCATTTAATTGTCTTGTGAACGTGTTGTTCAATTTAATTATAACTTTTGAAAACATTTAGGCCTAAATGATATAAGTTAATATATTTTTCGGACATGTGTCAATTAATTTTAGATAGCTTAAAGATGTTTTTTTAATCACTAACGGCAATTTGTAAAATAGGAACTTTAAAAGCCTTAAATTGTAATTTAACGGATATTAATGGCTAAAAACAATTACAGAAAATGAGCTATTAAAAGTGCACATTCGATGTACGCGGCAATTTAAATTGATTTGCTAACGCTTCAAATGCTACATCTTTCCTAATGTTTAATTTACTGTTGCTCGATTTTCACACACACAAGAGCTTTATACTTTAAAAAATATCCGCAATAAATTTCTCTTTATAATACTCACACCCTCTTTTCATATATCACGAGATTTTCAATGAACCATGTTACAATGTACGCTAAGTAAGCTTAGGCATGCATCTATAATCCTTCGTACAGCAGCTAAGCTTCACTTGACATCAATTTCTTCACACTTAAACTTTATGTCATAACAATTGAAACCTCAGTCGCGTTACCAGATATTGTAGTTAGTGAAATAATGAGTAAAACATAAACTTAACTGCAGAATTTATGTCTGCACGGCTTAAAAACAGCTCTTCAGGGATTTCCACTTACAAAATTGAGTTAACATTTTGCTTTTAGTTTTCTACTTTTTCGCGCAACTTGAATTTATATAGTTTTCGTTTTGTTTAAAAGTTTTTACGACTACTGTTCTGTATGTTATTTTGAATATTGAAACATAAACAAGGTAAACAATGGAAGTTTGTGAGGAACATAGTTGATGTATGGTATTTGCACGGAGAAAATATGTTTTATATTCAATTTTATAGCGGCGCTTTGAATATTTATTTACTTTTCAATATAAAAACAGTTTGATTAAATGGAAATTCCTACAAGTAATATATTTATTTATTTAGCCAATATTTGCGATAAAAATTCCTCACCATCTGTTACATAAGATTTAACAAAAAAGTGAATACAATATCGTAGACCAGTCTCAAACAAAAGAAGTAGACTAGACGGAAGCTGATTAATGTCAAAGGGGGCACAAAATAGTTATAGGCACAGAAGTAAAACTCTATACAAAGTGCCAAGCATCGCACACATTGACGCCGTTCATGGAAACGATATCTGGGGCTACATCGGAACAGTCTGAATGTTATCCTTTTAAGAATCGCATGAGTAGAGGTATGAAAAGTGAAGTACATACACGAAATTGACTTCTTTCTATTATGTGGTCAGTTAGTGAGACAAATCGACGAACCTAGAAGTTATAGAAACACTAGCCACGCCCCGCGGTTTCACCCGCGTAATTTTTGATACCGTTGCAACTCGGACATTAAAAGTAGCCTTTGTTTTTCTTAACCCTTATTTATACGTATACGCACAAACTTTCGCATTTATAATATAAGTTGTTTGTTTGTAAGAATTGTTTTTATTAAACCAACAATCCATTTTTGTTTCCAAAGTATTTGAAATGAGCTTACATCTGTTAATACATACCCTTCAACAAAAAAGTGAAAACAATATCGCTGACCAGTCCCAAACAAAAGAAGTAGACTAGACGTTACATAATCTAGACTTCTGGAGCAGGAAGCTGATTAACGTCAGTCGGGGTGTGGAGTAAGTGGGGAGGAGTAAACAACGGGATTTATTGTTAATGGCCCTCACTCAGACGTTAAATGCGAAGTATTACTCGCCCGAACGACCGAACGGCCGGTGTTAACTTGATATTATATTGGCATTAGTGGTTTAAATTTGCTCTTTTATTTTCATTTAACTTCGATGTTATGTGCAAAATATTTATAAATATTTTCATTTAACTATGATAAATATAACATTTGAAACATAGTGCATTGAAAGAAGCGAACAAAAGCTCTATCTAGATTTTTAGTTAATCGTGTCATCGTTACATAAAATCCAACATTTCCAGTTCTTTAGCTCTTTGAATATAAATAGCTCCAAAAACAAAATGAAGCTGTTATCAAAATATGCTCACATGAAGTTTTAGATTTACAAAGCGATACAATTCGGGCTCACTAATTTGTGGCTCGGTTCAGAATAGGAATTAAATTCTAACGAAGCATGGATTTACGGAGTTGCTCAAGCTAAGTGTGTCATTCCAGGCCAACTTTCTAGACGAAACGTCAACAACAAACCAACCTTCCAGAATTCTAAAAGCGGATACAGTTTCATTTAAGCGTATAAGATAATTAACTTGACGTTGGCGGTTGCTACTTTTCAATATGGTGCAACGTAATGAATCTAACAAGTATAGGTACATGTTTGTACATACAACTTCCAACAGAACAAGCGATTTTGTTGTTGGGTTAATTTTTTAAATTTCTTAATAGATGTACATATTGAGTTTGTAGGTAGGTATAATCATGTGTTGATATTCAGGAAGTATAGGGAGTATATTTGTTAGAATATTTTTTTTTGTGTTTGTTTTTTAATACCAGGATAGTATGGAAGTTCATTGATATCAGGGGTGTATACGAGTAGCTTCCTTGTGTGATATTTTTGGTTTTGTTACGTTACGCCCAACGCACTCTTGGCTGTCAGCGATTTCCATTATAAGCTGTTTAGCCAATCCTTTTAGTTCTTATCCCGTGTGATGTCTTCGATTCTTTAAAAAAGAAGGGTAATATGGAGAGTAATAATAACAATAGGCCGTAGTATACCTTTGTCAAGTTGTATATTTGATGCTACATAAAGAATCTATCAAAAATGTGTATGCGTCCAACATTCAACAAAGTATAAACGATCATGTGTAGTTAGGGTACTTTTTCTAGATTCCCAAGATGTATTGAGTCCGTAGATACATTAAATTCGTCATGGTGTAGTCATTTGTTAGTATAAGGGTACGGAGAGTTATATGGACGCAGTATATCTTTGTCAAGTAGTTGGTACTACTAAATTAAGCCTATAAGTTGCTGGACGATATACCAAACAACTCGAAATTTAATGAAACAATAAGATATATTTGTAGAATAAGATTAACGATAAGATAAAAATATGTTTATAAGCTGGTAGTTTTTAAGGGATATATACATATGTGAACCAATCTCATACATAAAGTAATATTTGAATGTAATTGTATCGTAATTATTCACATTGGGTTTTCTTACCTAACTGGTCCTTAATTTAGTATTCATATTATAATGATGTTTTAATACTAAAAGCTATTTGTTTTAATGGTGCAGGTACATAGAATAAACGTTTATGTAGAATGGTACTAGAACAAAATTTCGTGAAGTAAAAGTGTACAGAAGACGCCACATCTCGGATACATCTGAAGCCAAACGCGTAAAACACTCGTTAGTGCATGTTTCAGTCGGTGCGAGCCACGCGAAACTTTGTGAAAATATTGTTCCCGATATTAAACTGCTCGTGACGTTGTTTTCACTGTTTTAAATGCATTTTATGGTTTGCATGACGTTATCATTGTTATTTATGTATATTTTGTGATATCACCATACGGATACTATTCCCATGTTCATAAAATGTTTGTTTGCAATGTAGGTTAAATACATAACTGAACGGCAGTAAGTTGGCGGAAGAATGAACCGCTTGGACAGGAAAATTCTTATTTATCTATCCATATGTTTGTCAAAACTGCAACGGTTAACTGCTATATAACAAATTCATTGCCGAATTTGAAACTACATTCCGCAAAACAGTCGCTACAAAGTTATATCGAAGTTTATATAGGAGATCGGACATGTTCCGATGCCGAACAATTTTCCGTTTACGTAGCGGTAATTGTCTTAGAACAGGTAGGGATCCGGCGGCCGGCGGCCGGCGCACTGCGGTAGCGCTGCCCTCAGCGAAACCTTGTGGCAGCGGCCACGCGCGCTGAATTCTAATGCATGTACTGATTTTTATTTTACCTTGCGATCCGACTGTTTAATAGCTGGCCGGAAACTAATCGAGCGTGTTTTCACGAAACTTCTTTGTGGCTAGGTTTTTTATGTCTTCAAATATAACTCTTTTTCAGTTAAAAGCAAAAAAACGAACTAATGGTCCACTGATTGAAAAGTAAATCAACTATGTCCATGACAATTAGCTATGCTAAATGTTGATTTCTACATGGGTGTTCATATAATTTAATAATTAACGTCGATTTCTCAAAATGTTATTTAAATAAAGGTAAACATGTACCCTCTATTTTTCCTTTTTATTATCTCCTACAAGTAGTAAAAAAATATATAAAAATATTTTATAAATGTTAATAAATATAGCGCATAAATGTCTCTTGTAGTAGCTATAACCATTCGTCTAGTTTAGGTTCAGTCGCCATTATATCAAATATCTGGGAACATTTATTTTTATGTATATTATATCTTTTTATCTCTGACGTAACATGTTTTGAATAGATATTGGCCTTTGCCCAATCTTTGTCTGTTACATAATGGGAATCGACGGGTTCAAATTATTTTTCTACTAGACTAAGAGCTAGAGATAAGAATTTGTTGTAATAATATCCACATATTTATGTATTACAGATGAAACTTTCTTTTTATTTGAATTCAAATTCAATATCTCATATTTATTGCGATGTTTTAATTGAGTTCATTGACGATAACAATATATACATATTTAAGATAAATCAAATATATAGAATATATTATATCCGTAGCAATGTTATATTATAGACTACAGCCACCTTCGATTATTGGTCTGTCTAACAAAAAAAAAAATTTTTGAATCGCACTAGTAGTTTTTAAATAGACATACTCTTAAGCTTTTCATTATTGATTTAGATCTCCAGATGACTTTACCCACGTAGAACACTGTGGTATTACCCTTATTATATTATATTTATACACTTTTTTAATTCATAAATTAATTTCTTATTTCTCTTTCTATTCATTTTGTTCACATTCCTACACCAGTGGAAAAAAAACAGAAGCAAAATCTAACATTAAATTCTACTTACTAGTTGTGATAAATGAGATCTCCATTCTTGTTTTTGTGAATTAATTGTAAAATACATTATTGATTAATTAATTAATTTCTTATTTCTCATCCTATTCATGTTGTGAACATTCCCACACCAACAAAAATAACAGAAGTAAAATCTAACATTAAATTCAGTTGACACCAAATGAAATCTCCATTCTAGATTCTGCTTACGTTCGCTGCGCAGTGGACTTCCACAAATTTAATTATTTCGTTAAAATAATCTTCGCCGTGAATAGACCAACCTCGAATACCGATTTTGGCGCAATTCTGTGGTGTGCAATTTGAAATAATAACGTTATGGAACAATGACTTCTCTAATGTTTGTACTTTTGAACCAATTAAGTAATTACATCTTGATCTGAAGTTATATTTTAGAGTAATGTAAAGTACATCTTCAACCCTAAAATAAATAATAAGAATAAACCTTTACTAAAAAATTATTCTAGTGCTGTGTTCATCATTTGCTTTAAAAACTACTCTTTAGGCACAGACTAAAGAAAACAGTATTTGCACAAAACTGTCATATAGAAAACGTCCCAGGGCTCCTTCGATAAATGTCGACATCTTCCTTTGTGTTGTGGGACACCTCTTTCAAGGGTGACCAAAATATGTTTGTGAAAAATTTGAAAGAGTGTTGTTAATATGTGTTGTCACATTATTCACACAAAACAATATTTATTTCAAAAGATTTTTACTTCCCAGTGTGTACAGTAATAGCCCTGAGGTTTTTTTTTAATCTCAAATATCGTGCAACCACTTTTTTTAATACTGTGCTTTAGGTATGTCAATAATTTCTTCCTGTCGTGATAACTCAATATCATTTAATCAATATGCAAACTGCAAACGGAAAACAGATATTTATTTTAACTCAATACAATATTTTTGTTTCAATAACATTTTTGTGAAGAGTGTTTTAATTGTAAAATATATAGTGGGATTTCGCCAAAATGGAATTAAATTTTACCCCTTTGTAGTTGAAATTTCAAAAAGTTTTACTTGTACATCCATAACTTGCAAAAATCATGTATAAGCTCCACGATGTATAGAATTAATGAATCAAACATGACGTCTTTTTGCTGCATATAAATCACTTTTACATACTTTACTAATTGCTTGTAAAATGTTCTGTGCATACTAATTACAGATGAATTCGTGTAATTAAATTCTTACAAAAGACATTCCATTCAAAGCGGCACTCTTAACAGTACAAATATTCTTAAAATTTAATCGTTTTCCGCAAAAGATTTTGCCTAGAAAGTTTTCCACTTCAAACTTTGCCACTTCGCCGAAGCCAAGCCGCGTTTAACAAAGGTTTTTCATACTTACATTTTTATATCAGGAATGGAACGTCACGCTCCGTTACATCGACGCTCGCCGCCCGGCACCCGGCCGCCCGACCGCGAAAAGAACGCACATAGATCGGTAATAGGTGCCACCTACCTCGCTATTCCAGTCACGTTTAGAATTCCTTATATTTCATCTTTTTCTACGGGCCCGAAAAATGTCATCGAATACGCATTTTCGAGTAATCCTCATAAGTCTCATAGCTGTAGCGTCGTTCGGGATGTTGGCGCTCGTCGTCACGCGGTAGCTTCCCCCGGCGCCGACACAATTTGGTATGTGGTGCGTCGTGATCGTCATATTGAATGAATATTGTTGTAAAGGTAAAACGAAGTAGAGACTAAAAATCAAAAGCTTAGATAGAACGCGCAGGCGATTTTACGCCGTATTCGTTCAGACATAGAGTGCTCCGAGACTAAATTGTATGAAGTCGATAATTCCGAATATCGCTATGCCCATATGGAACGCGATAACCGTTCGAGCACCTCACAAAGTTAGAGTGCTGTTGATATAGAAATAAATCGGAAAACGTTTTCCTCAAACTTTTAATTGCCCACAGAACATTTTGCTAACATCAGCAGAGCCAAGCGCGCTTTAGGATTTAGGAGTGAATCCAGCTCCTTATCGGAACAAGTCTGAACATGCACCTCGCACAGTAAGGCGCGGTGTCGGAAGTTTCCGACAACAGACGAACTAGTTTAGAAGCTTGGAAACTCCATCAGATACGTGAGCGTGGAGCGATTACCTGAAGCTACTGGACGTCGAGCGCGACTTGGCGTGTATCATAACAACTAGTTGAAATTCGGAATTTGATACAAACTGAAATTGTGTTATTCCGTTCGCCGAGAACTGCACAATATTACGAAACTTGTTTAATGTTAATGCTGTAAAAGTGACAAAACAAACGATTGCAATGTGTCTATTGCCTTCCTCGATTAATTATCTAACACATTTTTTTTTATCGGACCAGTATTACTTGAAAATAGCGTATTGAAAAAAACAAAGAATCTCCTCAACTTCATAAAATGTGTATAGAGAAATCGATAGTAGGTATCTCAGCTTATCGGGTAGTTGTGGATCGAAGGGTGATATTTCAAAGCGTGTCGTGTGGGCAGTAACTGGCGAGCGCAGCTGGAGCCGTGGTGCTGTGACAATGTTTAGACGCCGCATCCTTGGGCCGGCCGTGCGTCGCATCCGCAATGAGAACACCCGCCCGCTCTAATTTATAGCAACGGTTAATTACCTACAAGAATCTGAGTCAGCTCGCCTCTAACAAAGCACGCCGCAGTGGGTGGCATTACTTGTGCAGTGGCCTATCATTATTGCTATAAATGTTTTCCTACACTTTACTTATATTGTGAACGTTTTCACTATATACTGACCTTTTTATACGTGATAATCGTATAGGTGACGAAACGATGTACTAACCCTATATGTTAGTTAAGATAATATACCACAATCCACAGCATCTCTTTTTATGAAAGCATATATCCAATAGTCGTTACGAATAAATAAGAAACATAATTAAATTATGTGACAAAGAAATAAATTATTTTTGTTAACAAAATTAAGATACCAAAATTAAAATAATTATTACTATAAGGATGATCATCAGGTGGCATTACATTGTTGAAATATTTAATATTAAACTCTTTTAATTCGTTTAACATGATAAGCATGATTTAAAAATACTAACTAAAAAAATGATTCCAATGATTGATTCCATGATTTGAAGAAGATGTAGTTATTATTTACGAGTGAATTATAATAAGCAAGACTTTATAACGATGCATAGTAAAGCAGATCTCTACCGTCTATTATGCTAATCATTTTGCCCGCTATAATGCGTAATATCTATGCAGATTTTATAAGTTAATGTTTTGATCCTTCTACAAATTAAATAATTACTTTTGAATTTATTTTCTTTTGCGCAAAGTAATTAACATGCAAAGTCTATCTGTAGGACTTAATACAGGGGAAACTTATTTAGGAAAACTTCAGCTAAGATTTGACATTCATAAAGCGCATTTAATTATTATGATAACGAAACCTCGTTTTGAATAAAATATTAGATACGATCTGTCAAAGGGAATCAAGCAAGAACCGTTCATTATTTTGCGGCAAAAATGTTGAACCGCGTAAATTAGAAAAGTTACTTAGTTCTTGATTACTAAAGAAGAGGGATTCCATTAAAAATGTATTCATTTATTCGGATGAGAGTAGTAACAAACGAATGTTTTGTTTTTATTACACGAGGAGGTCTCTGCGAGGTGTTTTCGCTGCTAAATTATGCAGAAATCAATTCCTTTACCCGAACGCTGTGCGTTGCCCGCTATAAATAAATAATACATTTGTAATTGTAAGCAACTCTGGGCCCGCCAAAATATCCACTTAATTCGTATTCAAGTATTATTACACGTTTTATTAGATTATTCATGTATTGTTATTAAATGTGTTTATTTACTTGTGAGAACCTGAAATGAAAACTTTTGCGACGCCTGCAAAATAACTTATATAATTGAAACTAAAACTTAAACAAATTAATGTATAAATAATGAAACTATGCTAAGGTTATTTTTATAGACGTAGAAATTTCGATCTTTAGATTTTATTTCATCTTGAAACCCTCACTCAGAAGATATGTTTTCTTATTTTGACTGCTACGACTTTACGCCTGTTTGTCGTAGCACTGTAGCTCCACAACGCGTAAACCCATTTGCATGCGGTTTTTTTCTTGTATCAATTTTGGAAAATAATAGTAAACTGTAAAGTTTGAGAGTTTACACTGTTACATGACACTGGCTATCTTTGTTTAAATTTTAAGTGCTTTTATTGGCATAAAATAAACTATCTATAAATATTTGAATATAGGTTCAGGTTACTCATTTGCCTTCTCTGTGTTCCAAAATATGCAAAAAACGGTAAATAAAAACTGTATACAATTTCCGCTGATGAAATTGCATGTATAATATTATACGCATAATCGAATTGAAATTCAAAACGTAGCTATCAATTAGTTTGCGTGTCATGAACTGATTAATATTTCGGTCTGGACGGCAAAAATATTCAAATAAGTTATAAATGTAAGGGAAATAGCTATAAAATATTCCATACAATGCCAAGACTATGGTTTATGAGATTTTCGAATGAATACATGCATAATATAAGTATAATAAGCATATAGATATAGATATATAATATTTTATGTTGTTGAATATCATAATAAATGGTAACTTTAAGTTTACCTTGTAAGGCAGTTACCTCAGAATTTTTTTGTTTCAAATAAAAATTATCATATTAAGGGGGGGGGGGGNNNNGGGGGGGGGGCAAGTGTAATATCAAGCAGTTGCCAGATATGATATATTAATATTTAATTTAGTATGTGGAAACTAATAAAATTCTGAAGTTAATAATATTCTAGGCTCAGTATATCAAATTGACGACTGTTTCTAAACAAATTGTGATGTATAAATCGAATCGGGAGTTTGGTATTCCAAGCGTTAGGGGCGCAATGACGCCGACGATGGCGGCAATATCGAAATCCAATCAGCGTCGTGATTGACAGTCGACCGGCAACTCGCCTGACAGACCGGACGCTGCTTGACGTTATCTCGCTGACCAGTGTGACTAAACAAAGGGACGAAGGGTTGAATGTACGTAAGCTTGCTCTTTGAAATATTGCAAGAAGTTATGTAGTAACATTCAATGATTACAGAGTATTTGTAGGTAATTGTTGTTTTCAACACAACACCAGCTTTAAAAATAGTGTTCTAAATTTAAAATATTTTTAACTCACTATATAAAGCGGTCGACTCTTTCTAAACAAATTGTGATGTATAAATCGAATCGGGAGGTTGGTATTCCGAGCGTTAGGGGCGCAATGACGCCGACGATGGCGGCAATATCGAAATCCAATCAGCGTCGTGATTGACAGTCCGACCGGCAACTCGCCTGACAGACCGGACGCTGCTTGACGTTATCTCGCTGACCAGTGTGACTAATCAAAGGGACGAAGGGTTGAATGTACGTAAACTTGCTCTTTGAAGAATTGCAAGAAGTGATGTAGTAACATTCAATGATTACGGAGTATTTGTAGGTAATTGTTTTTTTTTTTTATGAACGTAACACAAACTTTAAAATAGTGTTCTAAATTTAAAATATTTTTACTCACTATATAGATCGGTCGACAGTTTCTTAACAAATTGTGATGTATAAATCGAATCGGGAGTTTGGTATTCCGAGCGTTAGGGGCGCAATGACGCCGACGATGGCGGCAATATCGAAATCCAATCAGCGTCGTGATTGACAGTCGACCGGCAACTCGCCTGACAGACCGGACGCTGCTTGACGTTATCTCGCTGACCAGTGTGACTAAACAAAGGGACGAAGAGTTGAATGTACGTAAGCTTGCTCTTTGAAATATTGCAAGAAGTTATGTAGTAACATTCAATGATTACAGAGTATTAGTAGGTAATTGTTTTTTTTAACGTAACACAAACTTTAAAATAGTGTTCTAAATTTAAAATATTTTTAACTCACTATATAAAGCGGTCGACTCTTTCTAAACAAATTGTGATGTATAAATCGAATCGGGAGTTCGGTATTCCAAGCGTTAGGGGCGCAATGACGCCGACGATGGCGGCAATATCGAAATCCAATCAGCGTCGTGATTGACAGTCGACCGGCAACTCGCCTGACAGACCGGACGCTGCTTGACGTTATCTCGCTGACCAGTGTGACTAAACAAAGGGATGAAGGGTTGAATGTACGTAAGCTTCAAGAGTTTTAAGAAGTTGTGTTGTAACTCTCATATTTTGTTTATGTCTTAACATTTTTTTAATAATTATTTTTTATACAAGGCGAAATGCCTTCACACAGTTCGGCCGTCTGGGTATAAGTTAGTTTTTTTTGGTAAATCTCCTCGATGTTCCGAGCTAGTCCACTCTCCTCCTCGCTGTGGTTTTCTAGGAACATTTAAGAGACCACAACCACCGCAGAGGCCCTATTCGGTGGAGCAATGTGAATTCCCATCCAT
>LQNK01000876.1:509722-554885 GCA_001586405.1 Phoebis sennae
ACTGTAGTTATTGGGCCCTACGTCCTTGCCGCCTGGGGATAGGATACGAGTGATGGTCGTCCTCTAAAATCCTCTCCGCAGCCTCTTTCAGCAACATACCTGATGTTGCTTGCCTCGCCGAAGATTACAACTGTCCACGACCTCTCGTCACCGACCATGGTCTTCATCACGGCCGGCAAAGAGAGGTCGTCTCCCACCAACAGCGTGGCCTCACTGCGGGTACAGTGATAACCCGCCAACGTGGGCTCCCTCCCGGATATGTAGCGCAGGTATCTGCCGAAGCCTCCCGGCCCAGACAGCACCTACACCAGCCGGAAGCTGAGTGTATCGTGCCACCTTCCCACTCAAACAAACAACAACTTAATCTAATCAAATTGTGATGAATAAATTGTGCAAAAAGCTTCTATGTTTCTTGTTAAGAATCTAATACTTTAATTGTATTCATATTCTCTTACTCTTTGTGAGCAATGGTAAGAATATTTGACAAATTAAGTGAAATTCGCATACATGTTTGCTGGATCACAATGCTATGGAATGAACATGTTGGCGCTGAAACTTCTCCGCAGTCTAATTTCGTTTGCGAATAAAATAAGCATGTTTTCTGTTCCACTCTACCTATACCTATATTTACGTATTTCGTACTTACGTATAGATTCTCATAGAACAGAAAAACATGCATTATGCTGATATCCCCAAAAAATCTATATTTATAGTTAAAAGAGTATAAACATAAAAATATCAAAAAAACTTTCGTAATACCAAACTCAACAAAAATTTTGATAGTCTTGTCTTTTTCTGGATTAAAGTATATCAAATTCTACATTCGCAATTTTTATCCTTTCGCAAATTCTGAAATTCAATTAAATCCGTGTTAACGAAACTTCAGGCACGATTTTAATATAAAAAGCTTAAAATATTATAAAACAATAAAATATCTACTGTTTACAGTTATTAAATTCAGTTGGCTTTATTCCTCGCCGCCAAGTTTTTAATGATTTTTCTCGACTCTTTAACGAACATAATATTTCTGCGGGGTTCTATCGAGAAATGGATAATGATTAGTTGTATCATTAATAAGTAACTGGTCTTCTGAATGAGTGACCGCCACCGCAAATCACGGGTTATGTGTTCACTTTACAATCAAGAAATAGCGGTTTCAAATCTCGTTGAGAACGCCATTACCAGATGAAACTGTATATTGTGGGGAGAATACTTTTAACCGATTACTTATTACATAGATGATCCTACTTTTTGAAATTATGTATTGAAAAATAATTTTATACTTCGACATTTTAGTGTACATATGCTACACAGTCTTAATATTCATTGATAACTAAATAAATTAATAAATTCTTTATAACGTCTTTTAAGCTTTTAAATATCAGGAAATCTCAAGCTATTGAATAAACATTAGTTTACGACAAGCTGTTCGTTGCAACTTGTTAAAATATAACGATATTACAGGTATATGTTGTTAATTTTTTATGTTATATTTATTGTCAACTAACGTACTGAGAATCTGGTAAAACGCCTTGTACGTTTCTAAATATTAGCGAATTCCAAACCACAGAATAAACATTACGTAGACGGCAAGCTGTTTGCTGCAGCTTGTCAAATATTAAGATAATCTGTCTCCTAACTAAAGGTATATCATGCACTTTTTATGTTCTATTCTTTGTCATATGTCGAAACCTTAAAAGGTACTTTACCTAGTTTGCTTCAGAACTTAACCGTATCACAAACCACAGAATTAACATGAGTTACAGCAAGCTGTTAGCTTCAGCTTGTCAAACATTAAGATAATCTGCCTCATGCACTACAGGTAAATAACGCTTTGTTACGTCTTACGTAATAAAAAGAAACAAACCAAATCCAAATGAATTATTTATTCAATTATCAGACTTTATTAATTTTTTACTGTTTTCTTCGTTTTTTTATTTTATAAACTTGTTTTATTCTATTTTTTATAAATTCGAAATTGTATTGCTTTGTTAGGTTTTAAACTTTAAAAGGGTTGTAAAGTGCTCAACAAAAGCACACCTAACAGTTTAGCCGATTTCAATTTCGAGTTCATGATACAATTTCGTAAGTCAATTTAAAATTTATTACAGGAAAACAAGTATAATGGTTGTCATAAAGTTTGGGGCGACCCTTTGCGTCGGCACGCACGAATTGAAATAAAAACCAGCACATGAAGTCCTCTGAATAGTTGATGTACTCGGCTGTACTTATAACTGAATTATTCACAAGACATTTGTAGCAAGATGTTCGTAGCTGTAAGCCACCTGAATGTCTCTAGAAAAGATGCTAAATCTCAATAATATTTTGAATAATTTGACGAAATAACTTTTCTTACATTTTTTCCTAATAGTACTTATTTACAAACACGTAGACTAAAATACAGATGTTTTTAATTTTTTAGTTCAAAGGCTAATTTTTTCATTTTGTATGACGTGTTTTTCATACACAATTGAAAATATAAAATCCCAATGTATTAAATTATTTTCGCCGCAGAAATGGCGTTCAATACCGTCCAACAGAGCAGACTAAATTTTTGTAATAATGACGATCAAATGCTAAAGTTTGAATGGTAGTACAAATTCGTGGGCAGTTGAAAGTTAGAAGGAGCCCAGTCCAGCAATATCGGCAACTTCTGCGGCCGCAGCTGGCGACCGCCGCCGATGTCTCAATAATCTTCAAGGTACCCTCCTAATCGACTCTTCCTTACTTTGTGCGCAAGTGTGACTAACTGATTAATTCTGCGAAGCTACGTGTCCGCTGCAATATTATTGTTTGGGCACTTTCGGTCTCTTTGTGCCATTATTGGACGATATTTAGACAACTATCGGAGAAACCTTCTATTTATGTGTTGTCGAAGGACGGCCATTACGAGCTTTTGTGCCTACTTTCGGATTGTAATTGCAGCTATTTTGTTAAATTGGATAGCTATTCGTTTGCTACGAAAGATTTTTCTTCGGTTAAAGCCGTTTCTACTACATATGTCCTACTTTCGGGTTGTACAAAATATTCTTAACTTACGACTGAATAAAAGAAAAAGATAAAGTATTTGAAAAAAAATAATTAATGCCTGATTTCTTGGAGTTTTTACTATTCAGTGTTGATAAATTTTGATATGATACGTACTTAAAACTAATTTAAACTTTATAAATTATATCTATATTCGGTTACTGAGTACCGGTTACCGTTAATAATAATAAGTATATTTCATGAATATTATATGTTGATTTTTATCTCTAAACTTTATTATATTCGGTCGGTATTTTCCTTGAACTTTCCTTAAAACTAGTTAATAAAAGTTAGCAAATTTAGGAATGTATTCAAAGTATAACATATTTTAAAATATATTTACTTCGCTAAATTTAACACCGATTTACGTTTAGGTCTATTTTATGGAAAATGAAAATATCAAAATACTGCAGTAAATGAAAATGTTGGAGACATACATCATAGTCGCCTACATTGCGTCTGCGCAATTCCGTCACGCACAATAATTTATTATTATTAATAGCGTCCCCGTCATTCTGAATATTCAAATAATGTTTGCACTCAGGCACAAGTGACACATTCAGTTTTTTTATAATTGTACTGACATCATAAAATAAATATATACTCACCTTTATTGACATTTTCATTATATATAAACCAATTCATATGAATTTTTTTTACAGAACATTTCAAAATATTTTGCTAGACCAGTTTTATTATCGTAAACCTCTCATATATTATATAGTGGATTCTTTTGATTTTGATTTTGAAATCGGTTTGGTAATTTCTGGATGAAAATATTACTATCATACTTACAAAAACACAAATGCTCCCGTTTATAATATAAGTATATATATTTTTTAATTTAACTATATTTTGAGTAACATGATTTGTTATTTAACCTCTTAATGCTTGTTAAAGTTAATGACAAAGAGATTAATTGTTTAATCATCAATTAATACTTAAGCCATGAACTAAGCCAATTCGTTAGCTTGAGTGGTGACAGGGCTAAACCGTATTTATTGCGTGGCTACATAAGTAAATAGAAATACAACGTGTATTTTAACTAACTTTATATAAATTATTTGTATATTGAAACATTTACTCATTTTTGAACTTGTTTTATAAAATAAATATATGAATTAATTAAATAATGAAGAATGGTTTGTTAATTGTTATTTATGCAGAGTAAATAAATAACGCTTTTGAACGCTTAAATATGTATTAGTTTAATTAAATAGGTACTCTATACGGGTCGTAGTTAAGTTAGATATATATAAGATCTTTTACCTGCAACATTAAGACTATAAATTAAAAAATACATTAATGATATCGAATAGCATAGCATAAAAATATTAAAAAAATGTTGAATCAAATAAGCAGTCTTCAAAAAGCCTCCAATATCAGAATCTTCTCATAGCAAGTTCGATTGTGTAACCCCTCGTGTTAATTGGTGTATTCGTGGTTCCCTGTGAGCTTTCCGATTGCTCCATCATTTGGTCCAAGGAGGCACGAGGGGGGCTAGATAAAACGAGGGTAGATCGCCAATAACTCGCTCCATTGTTTGGCGGCTGACTTAATAAGTTCGCCAAATTTATTATGATTTGTATCCTCCCCTGTCGTCTTATTATGAGGCTTTAAACATACAACTCGGACGATATAGCTCCATAACAAATATAATATACATTTTTACTGCCAATCATGTTTTGTCAAGTTACGACTGGCCGTTCAATTTCATATTTCCTTATATTATATTCGAGAAATTCCACTCGAACTATTTGTACAAAATTTTCTTAATTTCGTCAAAGATAAGTAATAGTGTTATTTCATACAAAGGATTGTTTAAGAATATTATTATGTACTTTTTGTATTACTCTTCTATAACGCATATCTAGACGATTAATAAATTAATATTTGACAATTTATATCCCTTGTTGTGTTATTAATATCTTAGCTGACTAATCAGTATGAGAATCGTAAATCAAGACCCAGACCGCAGGTCCTCCGAGCACGGTTATGAACACCTCTGAGATTCTCTCCGACCGATTTGTTATAATTACAGAATGCTCCTAACTGTTTGACAACATCGTTCTAAATTACCACACGATCCAAATGTTCTCGGATTATTTTCAAGGATCCGTAGATTTATGTTATATCAACTCTCCGAGGCATTTTAAGCGTTACACAAAAACTTTCTGGAGAAGCCTCACTTCAACTGAAACCAATTATAAGAAATTTATGTCTCGTCTATAACGTTTTGTTCTTAAAAAATCAAGTGTTTCAAAAGTTAACGGCGTATAGTTATCTGATTACAAGCAATCAAAACGAGACGAGCAACATCTTAAAGTGATTAACAATTACTTTATTGTCCTCCGGCGCGTAACGAAGATAATTTGCTAGTATACGGAGACGCAGCGGGCGGGATCTCTCTGGCTAATTAAATTTCACAACATTGGAAAATAACTACAACTGTTGCGAAACTCTTTCTGTAAATCAGGACTGCTGCGTTCTAAAGTTCCTTAATTGCCAACCATTCTTAAGCTTTCACGGAAAATTATTATTTGTAATACTTTACAGTATGGTGTCTCGAATAGAATGTCTTCGGCTTTCGAAAGTCGAAGCTAAAAGAAATACTATTTGTTTGGATATAATATTGAATAGTTCATAATAGAAAGAACAGTGGCAATAAAGCGCGAAGCAATCGCTCGCCTCCACTCGGCACAATACGCCGTGCGACTCCATTCGCTGCGCCGCCAGGCCGCCGAGGAACGGGTGCAATTTCCCGCGTACCGTATCGTGGGCGACGTACAAAAATTGCTTTTCTGAACGTGAAAATATATAGAAAAAAAGAAGCTCACGCCATGCAAATTTTTGTAAAGTCATTCGGAGGCGTACGTTTGTATTTCTTGGGTAAGGGTGAGAGAGTAAAGAAGGCGAACAATTGTCGTCGCGAGAAATTCCTTTATTTTGCGAGAGGGATATTGCGCGTCGGGTGCAGGCGCGCAGCTGCCGCGGAGCCCGGCGTTGTTTGCCGGCGGCCAGCAATACTGCGCCCGCATCGAATGCAATGCACTGTCACCGACGCACCCTCTGATTACGTAAACGTCGTCGAATCCACTCGAACAATCCTCTATTTAATGGAAGAATTCGATTCGGCAGAATTCTTTGTAGTCTTGTTTACATTATGTCGCGTGTTTCCCGGAGCTGTGAATAAGCGCGAGTCGCTTCGGCCAGGTCAAGGCCCAATTTGCTCGTAAATACAAATAAATGGGATTTCGTCTGTATCTCATTGCTTGATTCTTATCATATTTTATGGTTTCGTGAAGAAGGAGCAAATATCGCTGTAATTGGGACATTTATTTTATGGAATCCAGTTCATTACTTTTGTTTTCAAAATAATTGGAACAAATTTTAAATTCCTACACAAACGTCTATCATTTTTATGGTCTTGTTTTTTATTTTCTTTTCTACTTGTTTTTCATGAAAACATAAAGATTATGGTTTACAGTATTTTACTTTTGTATTTCTATGTAAAGCAGATATAGAGAGTACTGTTAAGTATTATTATTATGACATGATTTTTTCCTCTGTATTTAACTTTAAAATTAAATTCCTTCATTTTCGACAAAGTAAGGATAAATCATGGTTATGAATTACAATTTGAATTTATATTTAGAGAATATATATAGAAGTAATTGCGAATATATTAAATATGTATTATGGATATATTATTAAAAAAGTGAAGATATTGCTCATCCCCGCACTCATAAGATTGCTTGAAAGAGATTTCTTACCTGACATGGCTTTGTTTAAACCTTTACGTAATGTTCTTTTCTGAAAAAAAGTAAGTTATTGTCCACTTTCATTATTTCTTCATTGTATACTGAACATACACTATATTAAATTGAATAAAATAAAATTATTACATAATCTAAATTAGAAAATACTACCAAGAACACAAATTCAGACGGCTTTAAATAGAAAGCGATTACAACAATTTTATCATAACATTCGTTAAATGTATAAACTTCGGCCGAGTTCCAAATACTTCTGTCGTTTCATAGCCAATATATTAATTCAGTTGGAAATATCATCGTAAAATATAATAAAACCTCATAAAACAGTACTAAAAATAGTTGGCAAATACAAGGCATATTTATGATTTCGTACTGGTGAATTTGTCGGATAAGAATGGGCGCGTCTTGTCGACTTTTACGATAGTCATCGGGCTCGCCTTCATCTTCCTATTTTGTAGTGGAATAGTCCTAATATGCCGCAACTCATTTTGATTTATTTGGTCTCGTTATAATTGTGCGCTTCGTCGGCGATGGCCCGCCAACGCCGCTGCAATTTTCATGCAACCGATCCACGAGAATGGATTTATTCTTTCTGCCAATTTGTTCGCAACTTCCTTACGTATTATTGCGCGAGTAATTTAATTTCAGGACTGCCTCGCTAATTGAGCTTTGAACCTAATTTTCTCTTAGACGTCGCTACTAAGACGTTTTGCTTACTGTATAAGCAAGGTATCTACGCTGATACGCTTACCAGAGATGATGGTAGTTTAATTCAAATGAGACGAAGGTAAGGTAATCAAATTATTATTCCGTGCTCATAAAATAATATAATGTAATGTAAACTTAAGATGCTAAGCAGATAAAGGTCTAGATTATGTATGGAAATGCATTAAAATTATACGAAATTTAATATTGATTGAACCACCTTTATTTAACCAAAAATGTCCGGTATGCGAGTCATCAAAGATTCGTTCATGAATTTGTAGATATCGTTGATTTTCAAATTCACGATCGAAATAGAAGAGATGATATATAAAATTGATAGTAAAGCGATAATATTATAGGCATTACGATATTCCCGTATATTTCTGGAAATCTATAAAATTTAAAATCGCAGACAGCAATGAATGTTAATGGGCACTATGAATTCGTGCGAAGGACGTCTTAAAATAGATCGCCTGTACATTGCAGCATGACTCACTGGTATACTAGACCGCTTCGAAAACAAGAAAATAGATATCAAACAGTTTATACTTTAACAGTAGTGTTTTCAGCGTAAATCGTAAATCACTTAAGCGCTGTTCTCTCTCTAGTAATTACGCGTTCCCCAACAATACAATCAATCGTAAACTTTTATTTAACTTATCTACAAAATAAAAAACAAGCAAATAAACATCGCTGGCTCGGATTTCGAACGCAAAGTTTGAAGGTGAGTTGACTTCCTAATAGAGAAGAAAAATACGTTAATGTACCCTCAGATCCCAAAGACAAATAAAGCAAAGCGGACAAGAATGAAGTAGGAGGGAAGTAACGACATAAATAACAATGGTTTTTACGAACTCACTACTTCGTGCGCAAAAAGTAATAGGTTTCATACGACATTTATCGAAATGGAAGTTAATAAATGGCATGCAATTTTGTATAATGTATTTACATAATTAAAAGTTTTCTGTATATTCACGTCATTTCTTGGCTTTGATGGAAGTTTTTGATAACTCTTATTTCCTGAAATATATTAAAAACGGAGTTTCTAAATCCAATACTCCGTGCTTTGACAGTATTATTGTATTCTTAAAAGATTCTTTAATTCTATTATGGATGTTAAAAAAGTTTCGAATGTTATTTTTTCGTCAAACTTAAATTTTACCTTTATGAATTACTAGCGACCCGCCCCGGCTTCGCACGGGTTTAATGGATGATATTATACATAAAAACCTTCCTCATGAGTTACTCTATCTATTAAAAAAAACCGCATCAAAATCCGTTGCGTAGTTTTAAAGATTTGAGCGTTCATAGGGACATACAACATGACACATGACAGAAAAAGCGACTTTGTTTTATACTATGTAGTGAAGCTATTGTAAATATCATCATAATCCTGGTAAAGGTTTGATGTTCGTGTGTCAATCACGCCATAACTACTGAAGGGATTTTAATTAAATTTCGTAGATATACAGATAGGCTATTAGCTGGATTAAGTGATAGGATGTATTTTAATGATCTATAGACTGCAAATTTAAGCTAATTTACAATAATTTTGCGATTCAACATGAAAATGTAAGCCAAGTACATTGATTAATGTACCCAACTTTAATGATTTTATTGTTTTTTTTACACATTAAAGTGTAGTTTGTTCGATTTTTTGCAATCAATACAAATTTAACAAGGTAAAATGTAATCCTTATTCATTTATGAATTTTTTCAATTAAAAAAATTCAATATGAAAAACAGGAAAAACTCGAACAAATTTCAAATCTTTCGGTAAACAAGAGAGTTAAAAGTTAAATACTCTTAAATTCAACGCAACATTGTTAAAAAATTAGAATCCTCTAATAAAAGTTGGATATTCCTGACCCTTTCCCGACCCTGCATTTAAACGAAGCGGATTCCGTAAAACATTTTTGTCCACGTCAATCTGCCGCCTTGTCATAATCTCACTCTCACAAAACAATGTAATTGTTTTAAATTAAAAACTTTTGAAATAATAAAAGTTAGTGATAAAAGGACTTAAACTCCGAAGCAATTATACCTAAGCGTTTATCGCTCCCACCAAGAATATTCACAATCTGAAATCCTATCTCTCTCTGACGTTTATGAATATTAAAACATAACGAGACTTGTTATTTAAATATTTTATCATTGTTTCAGTGCAAACCTTTTATCGATATCCAATATTTAAAAAAGCTTTGTAAATAAATCTGTTTAAGAGCAACTCGAACCAATCCTGTACACTCGTAATTAAAAATCAAATAAACAAGGATTTAGATACATAATATCTACTGTAATAATATTTGCCTGCAGCTGATATTCCTTTTAAATATTAAGCATACCAGCACAAAATATTTGAGTCGCAAAATCAACGCGAGCTTAAGAATAAGAGCGAGTCCCGTGAAAATGGAGATTTTCTTAACGCTGCTCGGAAAACAAACTATTAATTTTGAACGGGAAACATTTTCAGTTTTAAAGTTCAGGTAGCCACCCACGAAATCGGATCGGTGTTAACGAGCACATTGCAATTAAGTAACGCCCTACCTCTCGACGTTTTTGCCGACCCTCCCGATGCACACAATTGTCTCTTGCATTGTTTGTGTACCAAACTGCATGTTATTTCAGATAATTCGATTCTTATTTCATTCGAATTTCCTCGTAAACTTCGTTACGGAACAATATTTATTGGGAACGTAAAGTTTTATGCGATAGCTGTGGAAAGGCTTCGGGGAAAAGGTTTTAAACGATGATTTCCCTTTATCAAATTATCGTTGGATTGTCCTAAAATAGTAATTTGCGCAAACCGAACATAAAAACAAATAAAAAGTAAAGTATTAAAAATCATACATAAAAATTAGACAAAAAAGGCAAACGCACGTAGTTTGTGCACGCATCGCTTATTTTTATTCAAAAACTAAATCGGTTTCATGCAATATAAACACAAAAAATGACTTTCAATTTAAAACGTGTTGTCTGTGCAACCTATGTGAATACTGAATTGTCTGTAATAATATATATACATGCATAAAATGGTTTATCATTTATTTTTTATATACCTACCTATTTCAGAAGATTTGCGTCAAGTATTGAAGATCTAAATTATATAAATGTGTATCACATTGCACCTGTACAAACGCAGATTATCATATTTGCTGTATGGAATATGGATTTATTATCTTTCTATTTTTCCTAGCTAAGAATTGATTTAGCCAGAAATTAATAACATTATGCTTAATGACCTTTTAAGAGACCAGGATTCGTAGAATATATTTATACCTGTCCATACTATCCTTACTAATAATATAGACAAAACAAAGACAAGACAAAAATAATTTATTTAACTTCACAAAACACACACCGTGACAATTCAAAAGTAATAACAAATTAAATTACTTAAATAAAAATATGTATGTAACGTTTATGCCACGACTGTGCAGTAGCGGAGGAGGTAACTCTCTTCTCTTCTGTCTCTGTCCGTCTCTTTTTCTCGCCTAAACCACTGAACCGATTTGGATAAAATTTTGCACAGAGATTGCTGAAACTCAAGATAGGATATAGGATAGTTTTATTCCCGGAAATCACACGGAGCGAGAGATATACGTGGGTGAAACCTCAGGACACAGCTAGTGGTTAATAAAGTAAAAATAGTTTTACATTGAACGCTTGTAGTCTTCACACAACACTCCAAGCAAACTTCATAAATAGTTAATCCTCGTAAACGCCAAGCTCGTCAAATTCACTTCAGTATCATCAAAGATGTACCGATGCTGTAACGAAATTAATTTTTAGTTAGTTTAGTGAATGTCGGATGGTCATAAAAGATAGAAAGTACAATATCACCACTCTTGTGATATTACATTCCGTCCCGGGCGGCCGCTGACGCCGCGCCGCGCTACCCTCCCCACGATGTATAGGTTAACCTTATGGGATTCATAAAATAATAAATTCGGCCATATATAAAATATCCTATACTTAAATTTTACACATCCCCTAATGTAGGTCCATGTTCTTCTGAAATATACGCGAGGTATCTCGGGTATGGTTGTATGTAAGGGCCTTTCAATCGAGTAACATATCTTACAACCAATATATATTTTCTACTCAGGAACTAAGGTTAACCTTTCAATTATTCATATATTTACTTTCATAATATGATAGTTTGTTGAAAACACTCTTCGTGACCAATAACAGGAATTTATTTAAGATACTATTTTCATGCTCAGAATAAGCGAAGCTACAGAACTGATGCTGTGTAAAGTAGACAGTAAACTAAATATGACCGGAAAATTCACCGCTTGACGCTGCGTTTATCATGGATAGTGGTACTCGCCTGGTGATACATCAAATAGATGTTTAAACACCAATTTAGTTCAATAACAATTCATCTTCTTCAATATAGTTAGCTTTAGTTAATTAATGCCAGAGTTAATTTGATGAAGGCCCATTTTGTGACAAAACCAATGATATTATTATAATTCATTCCATTACTTTAACAAAATATATTTACTTATTAATAATTAAATGTATAACCAATGAGTATATACATTTTCTTTTTTGTAACATTCTTAATAAGTTAAACGATTTATAAATCATGTAAAAATCACCATATATTTTAAGTAAGACAGTTAGTTTTTTCATGTACCTAATTGTGTAGATAAAGCTAAAAATATATATCTTCCTAGGAAAGAAATATTGGTTGTTTCAGTTAATATTTCCAAATTAAATTTTCATACAATGGTATGGATATCGAATATGGAGAGTGCAAATATGTTTAATAATTCAAATATTTTATCAAACATCACAATCCTATAGTCGCATTCAAATTCTAGTAACTTTGGTACAATAAATTATTAGCAATTGTCAATATTTACAGTGGTTTCATTATTGTCATTGACATTTGAGACTCTTTTTTGTTTTGAAAATTGTTGTCTAAAATTTGTGACTTTTCTATATATTTTATGAAATAAAAAGTCACAAATTTATACGTGTAAAGTGTGTAAAGCCGGGATGGAATATGGTAGCTAGTATTCCATAAAATTATTTCGTATTACAACAGTTTGTGTTAAAATTTTGTTATGTCAACTACTTGCATTCGCCTTGAGTGCGCGATCAGCTAGTATTTTCACAGTGTGACTCATGGTAGAAAAGCAAATTTTAGATTTAGTACCTAGTACAATAATAGCCTTTATGCTGTATTACTATACAAAACGCTTACCGTTAATAGACTTATTTAGAGAAATCGTGATATATGGTTATTTGAGCACATGAGCAATTTGTCAAGCGGAGCACAAACAAGTTGTCAAATGAAACAATCGAGGTCTTTTGTTGGTGAATCTCCCAGGACTGGCTAAAATACGATCTGTGATTGGTCTCATAAATTGATTGCGCAATCAAACTTGGAGCGGAACTTTTTTGTTAGAAAAATTTATTTTATGAATGGAGTTACGGATGTTTCTTATGGAATTCACGGATTGAAGATTCATAACTTGAAACAAACCCAAGCAGAACTCGACTACTGTATAATAAAATTTTAAATTACTGTCTTTGCCAATAATTCCACACACATCAATATTACGTACGCCAAAGATGTATTCACAGTATAGACAAAAATAAACCGCGAAACACGTAAATAATATCAGTGATAATAATCAATTATTCAGCATAGCCGTGCCAACAGCGATGGAAAGCTTTGACGCACTCACTAGTACATTATAGTTATTTTTCTCTTACAGCGCACTAGCGACTAATCTTTTAGCGCGTCAGAAGTGCACGCACATAAATTGAAGGTGAGTTACGACCTGATCCAACCAAGCCGATGTTTCAAACTCACCTTCTTTCTCCGACCTGTAAATTTTAACGCAGCTCGCCGAATAGCCCCGTGCAAATATCAATTTTTATCCATCATCCAATTGCTTTTCAATTTTATTACTGATACTAACCACTTTTAGTATCTATCTATTCAATTTACGACTCGTATTCATAATTCATAAAACGTAGATATACTCCCTCGTATGGACTGTTTTCAAAATACAAATGTGATTTCTCTTGTCACACATTAATTTTAGTGGGTTATAAATTTTCTTCTTCAGAAATGGCTACTTTCGGGAAACTAGTTATAATAAAGAAATTAATCAAACGGAATTCTTGTAGCGCTGGTGCCGTAGGTTAGTGCTTCATTATTACGTTTCTCTGTTTCCGGTCGGCAAATTTGATTTATGGCTTTAATTTGGCAAGGTTGGCGACGACAGGCCGAGACATGTCGGAGTGTTTTCAAGGAGCCATCGTGCAATTGTTTAATTAATCTTAAGCAACGGAAGCGAACGCCGAGCGCCACACTCGCTGCGGGTGCACTACACTTGGGCCCAACTTTAAACTCGTTAAAAGTTCCTTTGAAACATTTGGCGCCAGATAAGCCGCAGTCAGACCGTCTCGAGATTGTTAACTTATCTAGTGTTATAATTAAACAGCGTTTCGTGTTCCATTTTCTTACCGTTTGCTATCGATTAGCACGCCATTGAATCGCTTTGAAGCATTTTGGTTAGTCAATCATGCATACGACTGATATAATATTCTGCTATGTATGCCGATCTTAACATGACCGTATAGCGTATGGAGGCATTGAGAGAACAAGGTTCATTCTGCACAAGATGGCCGACAATGGCCCTCGGCGGATAATTAGTCAAATAGATTGCCCATTGGGCATTGTCAATATGTTTTCACGCCACATTATGAGCACAATCATCTTTGTAGTTTCACTAGTTTGTAATTTCACAAACAGCATATAGAATGTGTGTCACTTTGGTCGGAATCAATATTTGATTATTTTATTATTCACTGTATTTACAGTAGCTACACAAGTACATACAGGAAAGAAAATTATGATTAAAGCATGCATTATCATACAATTACATATTATACTACTTAATTATAAAATTATTTGTCAAATTAACAATAACATTAAATTTCGCATTAATTATATATTACTATGAAATAATTCTTTAACTGAATTTCAGAAAGGCTCTTCGCGTATTGTGGCCTGTTCATTAGGTATCATAACAATTCGAGTAACTCGTGACGTGCCATTTTTTGTGGGATCTCATCACGGGCCTTTAATCAGACATTTTGATCAACACGTCCTCGCTCGGTAATATAATTACAGTTAACAGCAGTACGGCGACGTTATCGCGCATATAAATTAGACCGATTTACATTTAGCGTCGCACCACGGAGCCGGCTATTATCGTGAGTGATGCGGGAATAGGTGCGGGCCTAACATCATCACTTGCTTCCACTGATTGTTCCTCCTTCTCCAGCTAAACCCGCTAATTTCTAGTTAACCCGAATCATAATCCTCACAAACGATGGGGTTTCATTCATCTTAAAACGTAATAAGTTACAACAACAAACGCGAAACGATAATTAATTTCGCATTGAATACACAAAGCATTGCTTCATAAACTAAAACATTATCTTATTGAAACAAACCGCACAGAAGCAATTGAAAATTATTACCTTAAATAGCTTTTTGTTAAATGAAATTAACGTTCATTAAGCGTTCGCTCGAATTATTTCCGTCACACCGTTCATAAATTAATTTTCACATTTCGTGGCAAAACCTTTGCGAATTGATCTTAATTTACTTGAAACGTATCGCTTTAATGATAATCGTATGAGTGGCATCTTAACTACCAGAGGAACGCCTAATGAACTCTGTGACTGAAATTAAATTTAATGTGTATAATTTACCACATCAAGTACATATTGTGTGAATACTTAGAAACATTGTTATGTCGTTCATTGTCTTTATAATACTATACACTCAATAAACTTTTAGTAATTCTTGTAAAATCCTTTTAAAATCTGTGTATTTCTCGCTCTACAAGTTTAAGAAAAAACGTCGCGACACCTATAATGCGAGGAAAGCAATCTCATTTCGCCGCAACACGGTCATGTTTTCAAAGCTTACTACATATTAGATTCATTATTGGAGGATATCGATGAGAATCTCCAGCATCCAATCTCGCGGGATCGCTGACGGTCGCGCGTATTCTTGTAATTTCTAAGGCATAATTTTATTTATTAGAGTGTGCCCTCATCGGAGCGGCGAACACCCCATTTGCCGCTTCATTGACTTACAACGGCACTCCATAATACTTCGCACATATTTCTGTAGCGCCTCTCCCGCAAATGTTAGATCCCTCGCACCTCATTATATTGCGGATGACATTTAATAAAACATTATGGATATCTCAAGAACGTTTTTCGATAACCGCGCCCGTTGCGAACCTTTTCGAATCTATTCAGGAAACTTTTCGAGTGGTCCCATACGTCGATATCGCGGATACATTAGGTACCTACACTTTTAAGTGTTTTTACAACAATATCTATAGGTACTTTAGATATAAACGCTGTAAAGTTGTTGTTAACATAAAAACATATTCTAATGCTACTTTTTCTGCATATTGGAGTATCAATCTAATAAGTATGCATATGAGTATCAATCTAATAATCATTCCGCCCAAAAAAGCTTTAAAAGAGCAAGGAAGAAAATAAATACGTTTAATAATATTTTTTTATAATGTGATAAAATATGTGCACGTTGATTTAATAATATGCTCCATGGCCTAGAAATAACATTTTTTGTAAGAAATACACTTACCTATAACAAAACGAACATAGTTGGATAGATAGATTGACTGATACTATAACTACTTAACAACTTATTAATCGTCACAAGATGTAATAACGTAAATCAATTGATGTACTAAACCCCAATTTGCCACGCAATGTTTCATCACATTACCGCGGTTATATAAATGCTTAGTTACACGATTATAACTGAATAACATATTGTAATTATATACGGCAATTTGTAATCGATTTACGATTATCGCGGGCGCTTCTGTTTCATGAGAGTTCACAATATTACACGCATAACAGATACGTGTTTAATTAATGTTAATAAATATTCCACACCGTATTATTCTAGACAAATGCCATATGTTCAGTTAATTCGAAACCAGAATTGGCATACTCCAAGCCAAGATATTACAAAAGCTTATGTATTGGGGTGACAGTAGTTCAATATTATTTTAATCTGGTTAATGTGCAATAATATATCTAGGTACTACTTTTGATTTAAATTACTTGAGTTCTACAAGCCGTATAAATGGTAAAATAATATCAGTCTTATCACAAATTAATTTTCGCTACAGTTTTTATTTCTGAGCAAATTTCAAATTCCAAAGATTGTATCGACACAGTTTCGTGGACCGACGAGACTAATAAAACTTAACATACACAATCTTACACTCCTTAGTTGTACTGCATAAAATAATTGTCTCTTATCTTAACATAGTGCCGTAAAAGGTATGTAAGTCTCCACCTATTGTTTTCCTTTGTTTGATATCGTGAAAATAACTCTTAAATTAGTTAATGACTCATTTCGAAACAAATTTCAGCTCAATTATATAGTAATCGTTTTAAGTGGTCATATATTTACGAATTCGTTTAATTTTCAGCTGGGTAACAACCGACTCTTTGATGCAAAACGATATAAGTATTCATTTTTATCCCTTGCAATTGTTTCAGCATAATTTCCACATTATATCTTCTCCTCTTCTGAATAAAATGATTAAATTGCTTCATTTTTTGAGTCTTACATTACGTCCTTCATCTTCGCCAAAAATAATTTATCAGTGGAGGCTTGACTGCTATTAAAAGGGGTGTAAAGATATACTCTTAAGCATTAATTGGTTTTGCCGATTATTTCTCCCTACAATGTCTCCGAATGAATTTTACTCATTGAAATTATTTAAACACTAAATAAGAAAATTTAGTACAAGTAATAATTACATGCACCATTCAGGAATGACCTATTTTATGATTTGACATATTATTTAATTACATTTTAAAAATCCCTAAAACGAATATTCGAATATAACAATATGTATAATTATCATTATACATTTTTTTATAAAGTTGATTTAAATAACTAAAACACTTTTCCTCGGTCGCGTAAATATTTCGTGATAAATCTAAGATAGTATCGGGCAACACAATGAATTTTTAACACATTAATCCGTATAATATAGCAGGGCGACTGATATATAGATAAACAGGGCAATAATTCTTAGCGTTTATTGGTGTTTAGTCTGTGTGTAGTGGCAGGCAAGGCAGGCCGTTACGCGCTCAAGGCTCGATGATGTCACGTGGCGCGCCACCCTCGCTCCCTGCCGCCCGCCTTCATTTGTTTTCTGGTGTCACTTCTTATCTCGTCTCGCAATTATTACAATTTGTCCGCTCCTCCCCTTATCTTAGCGAGTTTGCCACTTCAGCATAAAGGCAGTCGACTTCAGCAGATTCACAAGATCATATTGAGGAAGAAATCCTCTGTTTTTCTAATTTACGCGGCTGCTGTGAATTTTTCAAAAGTTTGAATAATGACAGCGCCGTAAATTGCAGAGGTGGCCACGAAATGCTGCAGACTAGAGAGTTTGTTGTTTGTTGTTTGACTAACTTTACTTTTTCATTGCAAGTCCGCCGGTTGTTTTGATGGCGCTTTTTGTTAAAAGTAAATTTTGATTGATCGTTTTCTTTTATTATTTCTTGGCGGGTATCGAAGAAAGCTCACATATTTTAGTCAGAAATATTCATAGTAAAAAATCCTTTATAAAGTGCTTTATAAAATTTAAGGTGATATTGATTTCGTCTAGAACACAAAAGATAATTATTATACTTAATTAAGTCGTATCATGTATGTTCTGTCTATCCGCAAACGCTTCAGGGCTTCGCTTATTTTCGGGCAAAACTACAAGAATAACAGAACATAGCTTTTTATTCGACCAAGAATCGGTAGTTGGCACACGATTTTGTTTATGCGGTATTATGAAAATTTCTCTCTCGTTCGTTCCATTTATTTCGGGCAATAGTTATGAAATCGGTGCATCAAAGATGTTAATTTAGCGCAAGTGTGGGAATTAGACGCTCACGCGCTCGTTAGTGAACGTGCAATTGCCTCACAGACGCATCTTCGTATTTTTATCGCTTATTCGTCGAGGGGGAACGCCGCGAGCGCTGTTGTCACGACAAAATGTTCAATTTTAGATACAAATAAAAAAGGTCGGATGCTTCGCACGGAATATTAACGGCTCACAATATGAACGCAGGCATCCGGAATTCGCGTCAAAAGTATCAGAACAATGTTATTCTTTTCCGTGCAAAGGTAATAAGCGAGGCGGGATGGACCGAGCTGCGGATATGAAATCCAGAAATGTTTATGTCGAGCGATAACTGGTTTCGTATCTGATCGGTTCAAAAATTGAAATTTCTCCCGGAATTATCTTCTCCTGCACTTCGTTCGAATTTAATTATTTGTTCAACGAACACGTGTCGTGCGTGTAATGGATGGTAAGCCGTCAGATATAACAGCCGCTTCGCATACCGGCGTTGACCCATGTCCCATTTTGTTCGCCAAACATCATCACATCAAATTGCTCGTGCAATTTATTAATCCATCCTAACAATGCAACTGCCAAGAGCGTTAATACATTGTATAAAAACGAATGAAAAGAAAAAAATGTCATCCATCTTGGCAATTAGGTTTAAAGGAGCAACAGACATAAATTTTGTCTCAGCTAACTATTCCATGTAACCACTGACCCACAATTATTATGCACGGTAACACAATAGTAAATACATAATGTAGCTACATAGTATGTATGTGCTACCACATGGGTTGGTACACCGCAATAACCCCGGGGCCATGTTAACACGCTTAGAGCAGATTTGCCTATGAATCGCAATGCCTGCAATTTGGTTGGGTTAGTACTTGATAGACCATCGGTAGTCACCTTGTTTCTCTATAATCTAGTCTTCTCGTCTTTTGAAACACTAGCTTTTCGCCCACGACTTCGCTCGAGTGGACTACAAATTTTTTTACTTAGTAGGTTTTCGAAGAAACAGCGGTATTGTATATCACAATCCAACGATATATGCGCAAATTTCTTTCTTTGTGCTTTTATCCTATTTTATTCGATTAATGTAGGCTATAAGTTCAGCCTATCATGTTATAAAATTTTGTCAAAACCTGCTGAGTATTTTTCTGTTTTTTACGAGATTGAAACAAACAGAAAATACTAGCTATTGTTTTGGGGTATATAAAACCTCCATAGCAATAGCTTTACTATTTAATGATCTGATATGGTCTGGTTACTGTTTTACAATATGTATAGATACTTCATTTCTTTGTTATAATGTCAGTCCTTAGCATCACTGTTAATCAAACAATAACTCCATTTTTTTCACATCGCTAATGTCTACTTAGTCCGTTGTTACAAAGCTTGTTATTGTAATTTAAAAGATACTTCAGCTCAATACAGAAGTTCGGTTCCTTCAATAGACTCCGGTAATAATATTTGCATATATAAAGG
Source organism: Phoebis sennae (assembly GCA_001586405.1). Taxonomy (NCBI): domain Eukaryota; kingdom Metazoa; phylum Arthropoda; class Insecta; order Lepidoptera; family Pieridae; genus Phoebis; species Phoebis sennae. The sequence goes on from LQNK01000876.1 coordinate 529,665, forward strand.
TGTTCGTACCAGTGCTTGGAGCTTTGCGAGAAAAGAAAAATACTTTTGTTTATTTAAATGAACGTATATCGAGATATTATACAAATATATAATCAGTTATCGATATAAAATAAAATTTCAGAGTCGAAACAAAATAAAACTAAAAATATAAGTATTTATAGAATTATTTTTGAACATATACAAACAAATAAAACGTCTATTATTTTATTTTATTATAATACTTGAAATGTTACTTATAATGTTCCATTAAAACTATTATAAATTAATTATACCAAGAACTAACTTTAATAAAATAATATATCACTGCAGAAAACAATTGAGTAAAAGTTATTTGCAAACTTTGATCTTATGGAATGAAATTAAAAACTTTAATTGTTGTCAGGGAAATGTTAGTTAATGGATTGAATCATAAATCACAGGGCATGCATCATCAACTTTATAGTTTATGGTACAACTTAATTGCGCTTTTTCATACCATGTCCATTAATATGGAAAAAGCCCCTAAGCCGGAAGCTTACAAAACGTATCCTCCTCAACGACTCACAAAATGATAAGATTATTCAACGATTGTAACGAACCGTGAACGTATCTATTTACCAAATGAAAGTGAATAAGGGAAAAAGCAAATTAAAGTATACAAAACTGACGACGAGCAATGAGCAAATTTTTCAAGTCATAAACACCGCTTCGTTTTCGTCCTTTATTTGTCAAATATTCTCTCAAGCCGTTGTTTTCGCACTTGAGCTCGGCCTGCTTCCTTTTGTAATATTGCATGAAAACATCACTTGTTGAAATAATCTTGTCGAGTAATTGGCTCTTGAATTTTTCGACCTGAAATTAAAATGGTAATTAGTCAATATTATAAAATCAACCGTTGACAGAGTGAAATATAATTCGGTAAAACAAGCTAACCATTTAGGGGGTTGTATTGGGAAGGGTTTCTTGTTTCTGGTTAACGTCACTCAACGATATAAGAGATTTGTAGGGTGTAAATTTTGCAGTGTATCTTGTCGGGCTGGGGCAACAGGAACAATGACTCCAAGCGCAAACATCGGAGTAACTTTTTAATCGCCTGTAAGACATTTCATGCATATCCGAGTTTGTTGGTTGTCTGAATACGGTATCACGGGAGCGGAACAGAACGGATTAAATTGCAAGTGCGCTGATGTATTTATAGCTGGTCGAGAGACAAACGAGCGCTCGCGTGATGGACCTGCCTCGTTATGGGAATTAATCGAAGTTGCAGCGAATAGCGCACCTGTACCGTCTAACTGAAATATGGTTTCCATTGCAAGAGCTAATTAATGCGAAAATCCGGAACCTTCTTTCGAATACCTAGCGACAAAGGACCTTTGAAATCTTATCAATTCACAGAATAATGGTCTGTAAGTTCCGTAATAAGACGCCTTGCCCGAGCATTGTGTGTACCTTGTTTTGTTGTCTTGCTACAATATAGCTACAATTAGCTGTTTTCCAGTCTAATAGCTTGGAAATAAATTATATAAGTCACTTCAATATGAAATAATGATGATTTCTATCTTTTTTGAAGATGTTTCTAGACAAATTAAGGTTTACTTTCTATTATTGCTATCTCAAAATGAAAAATATAATTTAATAATTATTAAACCGCGTAAACCTTAAAAGATTCACAGCCTACTTTCGCTTAAAATGTTTTATACAATTCTTACCTATTGGAAGGCATTCGAAACGTTCGTTTATCGTCCCATTTACTTGGATTATTACAATTGAAAGCGGCACCTGCGGCCAGTACAGCCTACACGAACTAAAATAACCGCGAAATCCAATCATTATCCGATCAACCTATATTCAATACGTATGCATTGGAATAAATGAATCATGCATTAGATTAATAATATTGTAATCGCCGGATTAAACTGATTAACCAAATAATTAGTTCATCACAATAACTTTGCTGCAAATTTGATTAAGGGTACATTTGAATGATAGAAATATTGCCATTCAAATATAGCATATTCGAGGATATTCCTAATAACGCTTACTATTTACCTCACCCTACTCATAGTAGGGCCACATTTTGCTTTTTTTATTAATAAAAGAGAAGTCATCTGTGTATCCTTTTAAATGGCAATTGAAATATAATAAATAATTAAGTAATTGATTGCGATTCTTGGTATTTAGTGACAATCACGCCGCACTTTCTGTATTTCGTATACAGATGATCTACTATCTAGATTAGGTGACTTACCTGAACCTTTTATTGGTCTACAGATCCCAAATTAACGCGAGAGAAACCGATTGTAGAAGCTAGTATATCGTAAATGCGTTTGTTGGCCATATTTTTGAATTGAATGTTAAATAACTGAATTTGTTTCATCTTATAGACTGTATAAAAATATTTTAAGTTTCACATATTGAACATTCAAAAAGAGATATTTTATATGACAAAAGTAAACCTAACTTGTAAGCTGACTCACAGCTCCACTAAAAACAAGAAAGTATCAAGTAGCGTCAACCGTCTAGAAATAACAGTGCGTTCTATGCACACATTGCACAATGAAACGAACAAACAGTCTTACATGAAATATTTACGATGTCTACAAACAAAACTTGAAGAAGCTAAGTGGTTTAAATTCGCGCTAATTTAAGAGTTTGGAGCTAACGCGGGTGTTTCAGCCATTGCCCCAAGATTACTTCGTGATCATAACTTATACGCTACCGCCGACAAACCTAGCAGTATTAGTCATGGAACGAACAATTTATTCGCCAAGGCTTTTGTTTTCAAAATCTAATCAAAACGTATGTTCGCGGGGGAAACATTAAACTGGGACATTTTGTAATAACAGCGCAACGCTACAAAATACGACATACCTAAGCGAGATCCTTTGACAATCGGCTCAACGCGAGACAAACGAATGCTTTTATAAAACAATGAAACTTTAAACTTTATCTAAATTCAATAAAAGATACGGGAAAGTTACGAATTTTTAAAACTAAGAATCAGATTAAGCGCAAAATACGACCGATTAAGTTTTTCAGTTGGAAATCACAATTATGTGCTTTCATAATGGGTTGTGTTTTCAAGCGAAAATGACGGTAGCCGACAAAAACTTCTCTCCTCTAAATTAACATAATTTAAAATTCAAAACTATACGAAACTACTTCATTGCGGGGAGCATGCCAAAAGAGGCAATTTTAATTCTTTCAGCGGTTCTTTACCAGAAATGAGTAGTTGTAAAAATCCCTCAAGAATATGAAGCACGTTTTTAGACTTGACTTTAGAAAGAAAGTGCGGGTGAAAATAATAAATAGCGGTATAATAGCGATCTTCACGCGAAAGATTAGCCGCAAAAGCCGAGGGCTTACCAGTATTTATAAGGAGTGTTAGCAGCACGCCAAGGGGCGGATCTCGCCTTGGTACTTAAAAATATTTCCAATATATTAAGTATATAAAATCCCTTTAAATTGTGATAACCTAATGTAAATAATTATATAAATAACACTTAAGGAATTGTTCCTTATTTTATGTAAGAAATTTTTATTATACTCTACTAGCTTAGCCCTTGGTTTCGCTGGTATTAAAATTTTAGTTATTAATTTACTCACTTAACATATAAGCATTACATCACAGTTTACCATAAAGTTCTACGGCTACTGTTGTAGTATAATTTTTTTTTAATTACATATTAAACTAAATTTCATTAAAGTCCGTCAAATATTTGGGGCGTGATCAATACACAAAACATCTAAACTTTATAAAATTATAATCTCCATAAAGATCATCTAGGTACGCAGGAGATATTATAGTGCACAAGTATGTGCGCAAACACAGGTGTACTCTTTATTCCTTCACTCTCATAATCCGATGGGATGGCAAATCGACACGGAGATAGACAGTAGCAGGACCAATGGCTTTACGTGATTTCCAAGGCACAGAGGTGTTTCAACACCGCCAACTTCAAGACTTCAGACATTTTATTAGAAAAATCTCAATAACAGTTTTTTTGGCTCTACCCGAGAATGGAACCCGAAATCCCTCGATATGTAGTTAAACATGCAACCACTTGCATAGATGCAACCGCAATGACCAACGAGGCAGAACTTTATACATAGAGAAACTATATATATAGAAAATGTCTAAATACTCAAAGTAGTGTATTTGCTGTCGATCCGGCTCCAACTTTAGCCTGACTCGTTCAGTTTAGTCTACCTAATTTGCCTGCCGACTTGTCTGCATAATTTACTGAGACAACATATTGTTGTTCCATATATTATAATAATGAGCTAACTTTGGCTCTAAGTGAGGATGTAATGTAACAATTTTTAGTTTAATATGTGCAGGCAGTACTGCTTTAGTCCAAAACACCTATAGTATTTTCATCATATCACCCTATTTATATAACTAAGTATAACAAACATCAAAGATTACTGAGATTGGCATATACTCCTAAAATCAATAATATCAGTGTTTATAAATATAATTGATAGATTGTATTCTGACTTCTTGGTGGAAATGCATTTTAAGTATTGAATTAATTCAATACTGTTTATAAATAAATAACTTTGGCATTTCCGGGTTGGTCAAAAGTAACTTCTAATTATCTTTTTAAAACTACAAATAAATGATATCCTTTTTATGATAGTAATTCTTATAAAAGTTACTTATATATTATGCTGAATTGAAAAAATAACTTATATACGTTAAGTATACTTTAGAGATAAGCTTTTATGAAAATCATAATTTAAATCTTAAACTTTTCTTCAAAGTTCGAAATATTTCAGCCGCCTCGCGATTACCTCGCCCACTGAATAACTTATTTAACTATTAATTAAACCGTATTCCTAATGAAACATTGAAGATCCACAATTATCTAAATACCCGAGAATGTAAACAAATAAAGTTATCGGAGACGATCCCTTCCCGTAAATATGCCGCCACGAGGCCGTGCAGACCCGAGCTATAAAATAACTTACACCAAGGATAATTGCTCCATCATATATGCTCAGAATGAACAATACTGCTTACCCTTTGAAACGGCTACTTTTATTTATAAATGGCTATTACATTTATTCAACCAATTGCCCATTAGTTTTGGCCGTTGTTTTTCATAAAACGTAAATACCAGCGTAACTATATTTGGAATGATGCTTAATGATTTTTATTCAAATTCAGAAATATATTTTGAATTTATATGTTAAAAAAATGTGGATGTGAATTACCCATGTGGTGATGGGTTAGAATACGTGTGTCGCCATCCCATTTCTATCCGTGGATGTCGTAACCGTAAGAGGCGACAGAGGGTAATTCTGCATATCATATCCAGCAATAAAAGAGTGGGAGCCAAGCATTGTACGATTGGAACTCGCACTAAATTTTCTATGTCCGTCCCTTCCTTGAAGCCGGCAAGTCATCTGCGACACTATGATGATGTACTGTTGTTCACTAAAAGGACCCTGCTACGCCAATTGAACGGTATACCTTTTTTGGATAAACGAGAAATAAAGGGAAAAGAGAAAAAGAAGGTACCATCAACGGAAAATTGGCATGAAGCAGAATCTTAGTTTATTAAGCATGGTGTGGGGGGAGTGCGGGAGGTGCCATTTTACATCCCATTCCTCACGTATCTCTCTTTATTTTCCACCTTGATTCTTTCCTTCCCCTTAAATCTGCCAATCACCCACGATGCTTTGTTCTTGTTGGCTTTAATAATCATTAAGCATCAGATAAACCGCATACTACGCTTTTTCGGTCTAACATTAAAAAAATAATAACTTGAAGAATAAATTCTATAAGAATGAAATGTAGCGACAATTCTAAAATATCTTTATTTCCAACGTCAGATCGGGAAGCGCCTCAAAACGTAATTTGTGAATATTTTGAAAAATCGCAAAGTATATCTTAAAATAAATTACACAGTTTGCGATGGTGCGTTGCGAAACGTATGATAAATTGCATTTCGCTGACAACGCCCGATAAAATTTGTTGCATAGAATTTCATAGTGTTTTAAATTGAATTCGCAATGCATCGTTGTCGAAACTGTTGAAACATTATCTTATCAGTCACAATCGTGTTATTGTGAACGGTCCGAGTGTCTCGCTCGCCATTCGGTAGCAAGGGCGTTATCTTAGTAAATATTTGATTAGTGGTAAATTAGAGCGGAGATTCCGTAGCATTAAATCGTGCTGCGAGGTGGCCAGGTGGATAATGAATATAAACTGCGGGCTGCGTGGTTAACACCGCAGTAAATTAAGGCTAGCGTACCCGCGCTTGGAATCCTATGATGCGAGCAAGCCACCACGCCCGCTCCCCAGCGAATCGTTCTTGAAACTCTTGAAACAATCGACCTCAACCTACCCTAATAAACAACGGATAGTTCGCTTTGTTTTTACAAAAACACGAGGGGGTTGGCGAGTTGAATTGGGTCGCAGCCTGATTCAGTCTTCGTGTTCAATAATAAGACCTATATATTTTAACTATACCTCATTACCGGTGCATAGAATTTCCACTAACGAACGCTAAGTCCAGCTAGTAAAACATAGTACGTTTATAATTTCATAACAAAAAACATTATAAAGAGCACGCTTAAAAGTTTTGTATATTTGTCAATCTTGCGGCGCCATTCAATTTAATAAATTGTAGTACATTTAACTGCACTCTTTACCCAAAACTTTTCTCATGTATTCCATTCCAGCGTAAACATGTTTTTAGTACAATTTGCAAACTCGTTTACTATTTAGTTCGTAGAATTAAATCGATAGAGGTCATCGGCATCATCGATGCACGAACCCTCTGAGGGCTGAACATTATAGCCCCTTTGATCACCCCTTCGGAATTCCTAGAACACATCACATAGACATTTTCCATTCTACCTCGAGCTGTGGTTTGCGCTTTATAAATTGTTAGGTATTTCTTCCATTAATGCAATGGGAGGGGAATTAGAAAAAATAACTATGCACAATGTTACAAAGTTTCCATTCTTGCCAACATTTCTGTAAATATTGTGAATGTATTTGTCCTGTAGATGTATATTACATACTGTGATAATTACCGCTATTTCTTTGTGTTTGTAGCGTTTTAAGGATTGCATTGAGACAACCCTACGAGTAAGATTCTCGTAGTTAGATAACCTCTTCACTTAACAAGATTCTGACTTGCGTAGTAGGTACTAGAGCTAATTTGCAAAATTAAAAAAATAGTCAATTAAGAAGATTAACATATCAAAATAGTGGAATATGTGAAACTTACTATAACTCAAAACGTAAAACGCATGTTATTTTCAAACATCAAACATTCTCAAATAACATGCAAGTAGAAGTCATCTTAAAAGTGAAGTCACCGCAACCCAACCCGTATAAAATGTAATCCGTTGTTTATTCCGATTTCCGTGTATTCCAAGTCTGATAAGATACTTTTTTAAAATGTTTCCGTCTGAACCGATTCCTAAGAGTAAGAATGCGAACACGAAACTTCCTTTCCAATTTTCTCCCAATGGCCATTAGGATGAGAAATGTAAAGTAGATTCCCCGACGAAGTCGAGATATGTGTTCGGAAAGAATGAAATTTCAAACTAAACCGGCACGGCGCAGGACTGGATCTTCGCAGGAAACGAGTTCACGATGCAGACTATCTGAAAATTATGTACATCGCATAAGTACCTACATCTTTTACAAGTTTCAACAAACTTTTATTTGAGTTCGTCCAAATTATGCCCTTCGGATATCAAAATATTTTGCCGTACATCGAATACGCTTTCCGAAGCTGTATTTATATCGAAACTACTTCTATTTGATATTCGAGTTTCATACGAGCCAATAAAACAACTCTATCAAGATTTCACTTATCATTATATCGAGCACGAGAAGCCAAAACGTAAATAACAAATCGATACGTAATTCTGCTGGTTGGATACAGATATGGAAGACTTACTGAACAGAGCGTACGTTGCCTAAATTAATTTCCGTGAAACTCCATAGTTTCATAATATCACTTGCAGCTTCCGAAATAACTGTCCATAACTATAAAGCCTGAGAAACATCACAAGTGAGTATATTGTCCGTCAACAGGTTACTTGAGTCGAGTTGACAGTCTGTAATTTGGCTGGGCGGTCGAACTTGTGGTCTGAACCCGACGACGTTATTTGCAATCCCACAACTAACTTTAAATTGCTCACGCTAATGTATAATGTTCTTTATGTTGTTGTTATAACAACTCTTCTTCAATTAATTTATTTCATTAAAATAAAAACTAAACACCTATTCGTAATCGCTTTAGAACGATACTTGGCGTGATAGAAATAAATAAAAAAATTCTTATAAACTATAATAATAATAATAATGTCAAGGTCTTAAAATCTATTATGTACATACTACTTATATCAATCAGGCTCAGGAGGTCAGAGAAATAACATTATATCAAATTAAAAATACGGTTATTTTCACAACTAATTCTTATTACGTGGAAGAAGCAAAGAGCGCTAAACACTACCTTTTTAACTCGTTTCCCGAGACGTTATAACCGAGAAGTTATATCGTCTACTCTCTTATCAACTGATGTAATAAGGAACCACAAAGATCATTAGCTTTGGCTTAATTGAAGATTGATTTGAAGAGATTTCATTTATTATATTTTTAGCTATTCAATAATTACTGTGTAATAATGTAATCCTTACATATTATTGATAGATTACACCAATTCGATATTATTTACATGGTTATAACCGGCGGCAGAGCTACATAACGTGCGCGGCATTTCTCTCCAAACGGAACCAAAACACAAAGTTATTTCAATATTATATTATTTTAATTTCATTGATGAACTTTTTTAATGAAACGTTATTTAAGGTATATACGCAGCATGCATCATAAATATGCTTACTGACTGAGTCTCTGATCTCTAAGAATTTTCTTCGAATTTTTATAAGGTTTGCTGAACCCGAACGAAATTATATTATGATTTAATTATTTTCTTAGAATGTGTAATAAATTTCATTTGCATGGATTGGTTACAATAATTTCTTATTAATACAAGAAAATGAAAATAAGAATAATAAAATGAAGATGAGTACACCCAATATGTTGCTAATCTAGCCCTTGGAGCAATTACCACATGGTCTGCGAGTGTGACGTAAACTTTTAGAGAGCGGTTTCGCGAATTTACCTCTCCCATGTAATAATAATATCGGGAAAAAGTTGCGGGGCGCCGGATAGTTGCGGGGGTCAAGTTAATGATATCACCGCCATTTGCGGACGAGACCCCGCTCCGAATTGCGCCCGGGCACGTTAATGGGCTCGGCTATAGCACTCTGAATATTTTAAAGGACATTCGCTGAAATTACTACAAAAATAATGTCGCTTTGCTTGTACCGAATTACCAGAGAAACGGTTTAGAGACCGGCAATAAATATGCACGGAATCCTCTTCCTATTACCTCTTTGGAGATTGCTTTTTCGGATTAAATGTTTTCTGTTGCAAACTTTTGAGAACACGTACGAAAATATCTGGAGACATTAAATATTGCTTTGGTTTTCTCTGAGGAGAGGATCGATTCGTCATAAAGAGAAACACTTAGAGGGAGAAATTTTACGTTCCGCAGTAGGTAGGTTTTGGTACAGTGAGCCTTAAATATTATATGAGATTCAGTGATAGAAGAGCACGCAAGCTTCGCCCGCGCCTCTCCGGCGTGCAGACAGCGCCTACGTGCACTGCATAATGCGCCGTTTTCTACAAAATTCACAACTACCCACTCACAAAATCTACTACTCTTCATCTCATTTGGGCTTGTTAAAATTTATAACGTGTATGTAGTTGTGAGTGTATAATGAATCTCTTATTAAGTATATACAATGTCGTTGTGCAATGATGTAAAATTTATAACACATGTAGAAATATTTAATATAACCTAACTTATATGTTATTAAAGATAACTTTAGGGAGCAAACAAAAATTATGTTAAAAAGGTTAACAACACGCCTTAATTTAGAGAAAGGGTTACGTAGATTTTATCTGTAGTTACTTTATGACATCTCATACGTTCTTTTGAGTTTTAATATGTCAAAGCACATTACACATGTACTAAACATATGTAAAGAATTATTGTGCTATTATTATCAAGTTATATTTATTATTCACAACACTGAATCTCCCATTGTTGCAATTCACGAACCATTACTAACTTTACCTATACCGAAAGGCAGTCTTACATAAACGTCGATACTTCTAAATAGGTTGTCGAGATGCAAATGTTAAATTCTTTCAATATTCGTAAAGTACAAAAGTTTAACTCGCACGACGTGTGCCGAACGCGGCCTGCATGCGAATACGGGTCAACCCCTCAACTTTACTTTAGAATTTTCATTTCAATAATGCGCTTTCGTTATGTCGGATATCTTTTTTATTACCTTTTGCTTTTACATTGTACACGTTCCTTTTATTTTATATTTTAGAGAATAACTTTTTTAATCTATGAATAGAGCTGCACTTTTTCTTTTTCTGGAGCACGAACAACCGCTTTTAGAACAACTGCTTATCTACGGTTTTATTTTCGTATAGAAATTGTGATGTAATAAGCAAATTTGAAAAATATTATTCTATTTAAAGCAGAAGCTACAATAAACTGTCGCATTAAGTTTATTTTTTCATACATGCTCCATGCTACGAAGAATATATTACATTGTCGAGAACAAGCTGTGTCATGACAAGTAACTAGACTGAAAACAACTTTTAACTTTTTGCTTTTAATGAAATAACAAAATTTTCATATTAAAAAAACATGTGAAAATTCATATTAAAAAAAGTTTCACGTAAAATACAAAATAGATACCACAAAGAGATTTGAAAAAAGCATAGATTTAAAAGAAAGTTAAACCAGAGTATAGATATTGTTCAGGTTCGCTTTCTGTCAGTGGCCATAGTCACTTATATCGCCTTCATCATTTTTACTGATTACTGTTCCACTATTATACACTATCACTAGTATTATTAGGTTAATATTAAAAAATAAAATATCTCATTAGTTAAATCAATAAGTGCAGACATTGTCACTGCCTGCAGACATGTCTGTCCCTGAGCTATCATTCAGGTTCGCTTTCTGCGACTATCGCCATTCACTTAAATCACCGTCATCTTCTTACTGTTCCCTTGATAAACAATAACACTTGTTTTTACAAATGCTAGATTTTTTTTAATTCAATAAAAATTAATTATTCATGCGCCTTGTATTCCTTATCGAATTATTATTAAAAGTTTTAAATATGAACGATTCCATAATTTATTACAAATATAAAATTATTATAACATTGAAGATAATTATTAATTATCCTAATAATAATAATTATCGTAAAACGCAAAAAATGAGTTTTTGTATTATTTTCAGTAGGATTGATTGGTTTCAAGATAAAGAATAACGTCAGCACTCAGCACTCGCAGATCTTATACTCTGTTTCATAAAATGTTTTTATTAACTTTTAATTACTTATATATCTACCCATTGGAAAATTTAAACTTGTACAATTAATAAATATTAAACTTATTTTTTCATTATTGAGTCTAAACAAGAGCACCTAATAAATATATAATCATTTTCAAGTTGTATATATATATTTTATTTCAATTTTAATCGCTTTACTATAACTTTTTATGAATATAATGTAAACCCGGATTTTCTAACATAACAATTTGTTAACATATTTTTATTCTCAATGTACACGGAAGGTAGGCTTTGTCTGCAGCCCGGCTTCTTATTAACGTGCATAAATATCAGCCCCCCTCCTCCCTCTCAATTTAGCACTGGTGCGAGGCGACGTTCCAAACAAATCAACCTGGCCTTACGTACCTACAAACAACAATATAAGCGTCTATTAAGACCCTAAAAATTTAACTGAATAAGGCTATATAAAAATCGATCATGTTTTTTTTAAAATAGGTACTACATAAATAAAAACTTTTTGCTTATTTATTCAAAACCAGTAACCATCAATAAATATAAATTTTATTAACTATACTTATTGCAAAATTGCACAATTTATATTCAAACAGAAAAATACTTGCAGGAAAATGAAGCATAATAATAATTTATTTGCTTGAGCCATCGAGCCGAATGAAACAAAGTTTGAATAGTATTTTACTAGATTTTATTATCGGGAACGAGTAATTTTCCCTGTACAAACACTCTGCTTTGTTCATTCGAGGGCTCCAGCGCGCGCTAAATTTGAATTCATGTTACGAACGAGCTACATAAACCAATTACTGAGCAGAACCAAGCCAATGGCGGACGGCGCGGCGCGCGGAGAATCGATAATTCACAATCTGCCCGCTAGAGGGCGACCCTGGCGACGCCAGTGCGCGCCCACACCACTCCTCCACGTTGCGCAGCCGGGTACATAACCTTGTATGAACGTCAAATCTGATCGTACTACTTATCCAAATTTTGAAATTATATTTTTTAACATACCGATGTAAAATATTTGAAAAACAGAACATTTATTATACAGTTAAATTTACTTATTTAATACTAATGTACATCTCATTAAAAAACTCTTATTTTACGATGTCAAAAAAATGTTTTTTAATACAGTTATATTGTATCATTGTTCACATAATTTTGTAAATTTTATTTTCCATATTATTTATCAAAATCACTGCGATTTCATTAAAATCCGAATTTGACAGACGTCCTGACAATGTTATAAGGAGCATGCGCTCGTAGTCAGCTGCTGCTTAGCTTGCTGTTTCGTATCGCGCTTCTTGCCCGCTTTCAATGTTTTCCGTTTTATTTTGTTATTTCTGTGATGTAAACCAATTTTTTAAATAGATTTTATTTAAGAACCTTTTAGTGAAAGATATTGTGCGTTGTTATAGTGGTGCTTGCAGCAAAACATCAGATACAACAAGGTAAACGCCTTTGTATTTTTGTTTGTCGTGGACATAACCTCTTAGACGTGACGTATTCTGTGTTCTTTCGCATTTTACTGTAAATCTTATCACAATAACGTATCTCAAAATAAGAAAACTATATAAACTAGTGAAGCTACTCGCTATTTCAATGGGGTTATGGTTCAATATTCACTTTTAGGCACGATACACTGTTTATTAAAACATGCCATGTTACAAGGATGTTAGAATATATGATTTATTTATAAACTTACACTATGAAATGCTTCGTGTTCCATTTCTGCATGTATTAACCAGATTTTAAAAGTTTAATGTGCAAATTAATTCATTTTTCTTTGGTGTATCGTAATGAGTTTTAATGTTGATATCCAGTGAATCACCATGACAATGCCCGCTTGATAAAACAATGGTATTGTCCAAGAATCCCATAGGGGGCGCTAGTGGTCACATTGCAGTTCTGCGAATAGTTTCTGAATGTATAATTTATGGTCTGAACTTTAAATTGAAAATAATGTAGATATATCAACATATTGCAAAACATCTAAATGCCCTCATAGTTTGGCGGTAAAATATGTTTAAATATTTCTTCACAGATACTTTAAGCTTTTAGCTTCTAATAAGAATTTTTATTTATTAATATTTAACACACACCAGTGCCTTATTTTCAATGTAAGTATAAAATGTATCATTTCGTTTATCATGTGATGATTAAGTACGCGTGAATCGTGATATAGAACAAAGAGAAATCCACAATACCAATTTTGATATTGCATTGATAAGCTTTTAATATTGGTGTGAATAATGATGCCTAGCACTTGTAAAATAATTAATACATAGATTTTTTAACTGTACACTAAATACTGCAGCTGGCTTTGAAGAGCAATTTTTTATTTCTCAATAAAAGTGCCTATTTTACTTAATTTTGATTAATTAAAAAATATAAATTAATATACATTTCTCAAACGAAAAGCGGAATATAAGATTGTAAATTGCTTGCTACGATATCGAGGGATTAAACATAATTTTGCCTTAGGTTTTTTTAGCATGTAGCTTATTATCTGCCTTAAACAATTATTCGTAGGATTTTTTTTTTCTGTTATCTGTAGTCGTGGTTCTTCATTTGATGATTCAGTCTGAAATCTGAATATTAAATTATTTATCTGTCTACATATATGACATACCTTTTGTATGCATTTATAAAAGGCTTGCAATATTATTTGACTACGTTCAATATGTCATAAGTGTTGCTTTGAATAAACTGAGTGAGAGAGAATGTCGTGAGAAATTTTTCTATTGAAATTTAAATCTACCGGGAAAATAGTAATTTGATATGTTATTGATTCGTATACTATAGTAAAACTATTAAGAAAAATTAGGTTATTTCTATTTCAAATTTGATTTAAATGTCTAAAAAAATTACAATCGATCGTTATTATTATAATCATTGATCGCACAAAAAACGAGCAAGTGTTAGTTGCGCTTGCGCATTAACTATACAAACTGAATTTAATTCTAAAATCAATGTGCAGTCAAGCCGTATCTGTCTTGTTTATAATAATATCTATCAAATATCAATGCACTATAATGCTGAACCTAATTTTATTTTATTTTTAATTCTTCAAGGTCTTACTGTGCCCCACGTATGTCTCGCGTTCCTGTTGAACTTCCGGGATAAAAACTACCCTTTCCTTTCTGGGGTTTCAAAAAATATCAATACAAAGTTTCATTCATATCGGTCCAGTTTAGGCGTGAAGATGAGACCGACGTACAGATACTTGGCATTTATAATTTTAGTAAGGATTCCTGACAGGAATATCGCAGTCTTAAAACTAACAAATAGACATAAACATACTATTGAGAGTTTATAAATTTAATTTAAAAATTATGATATAAATACTGATAAGCGTAGACAGTGTTTAACATTAACCTTTGCCACACGTGCAATATTTCCGTTATAATAGTAGCTTTACCCGATAACTTATTATTAAAAATGATGTAGCGTTTTCACCCAAACATATTGATCATTAAATGGGTCGTTAATTTCACGAACACGGCATTTAACTATTATACGAATACGTTAAGTGCACGTGAATGATTGCATAACGTTTGCAAATGTCGACTTTTGTCGAAAATGTCCGTCTCGTCAGCCATATTCCGTTTAATGTCGCAATATTGTGAGCGTCGGCGGCGGCCGCGGCCGGTCGCATGCATTTACATACATTAATGTAGACTACATGCATGCAACTCGGCCCGAATATGTGTGCGTTGCGAATTAAGTGTAATTGAGCCATTCGGACACTGGCGAGCCGCGCTCCACTACCTCTGTACTTTGTTTGGCTACTGTGACTCACTCATTATGTAAATCTTTCCAAAACTTGTCAAATGTTATCCTATCCATTTTGTGAAGCTTGAGCAATCCGATTGTGCAGGTAACGCTTTATATTCGTAATGTCATTCAACCTTCTTAGAAAATTCATGAATGATATTCTTATCATATTATTCTACAATATATTAATAATTTAATGACAAATTGTTTAATTAATTTTATTGTTTTACCTATTCAGTCGGATAACCAAGAAATAAATAAAATTGTCAAGAGCCATACTTAAAAAATAATCTTTACATCAGCTATACAAAATATTCGTATCTTTCTATTAAACTTCTTAATTTAGCTTTTATGTTAACATTTACCATTTTGAGAGCACGCAGCTACCCTTGAAATTAACCGGTATTTCCACCCACCTCTAAAACACTAATATATTCAGCTAGACATCCAGCAAATCGAGCATTGTATTTTCATTAAGAAACCCGATTGTGATGGTAAAAAACAATGGTTTAACCGAGATGTAGCTAAGAATATTCATCTTCACCCCTTTCTAGGGAGCAAACAGGGACGTCGGAATTTTGTTATTAGCGTAAGGGTAACTGTGTTCCCGTACACCTGACTGATTGATAGTACTTCTTTGCACCTCGGGTCGAGCTTGTAATCGAGCCATTAATAAACTTTACTACCCCAACTCTATCTTGCGGACTTTACTTAATGGGCAGGCAAATGGCGCGATATCTGTCGTTACCTTTATATTTAAACGACGATTCATTTAGTTATTCTTTCTAGGACAAGAGTTCGGGCTTCCGTCTCATATTTTTGACTTGCTGTGCCACGCGGTTTCACTCTCTTATATTACCGTTTGATTTCCAGGTAGAAGCTGTCCTATATCCTTTCTTGGGTTAAACTACATTTGTACAAAATTTCACCCAAATCGGTTCAGAGGCATATTAGTAAGAAAGTAAGTCCGATATAATTATAAACATTAGGCTACGGCTTATATAATTATTAAACCTAAAAGCTTATTTGAATTTACTACAAACAACCTTAAATAACGATAAATTATGACGATATTAAATTAGGATCCTCTGCATGTTGAATATGTAAATTACATGTAGCCGTAACGTTTAAAATTGATCTTTAGGTCAGGTGTCCGCAACTTAAAAATTTAAATAATTTTAAAATAAATTAGGGGTTGCAATCAAACGAAGATTGAATTAAAGGAACATTACGGACAATAAATGGAGTCGAGAATTATATTATTTGGTTTCCAAATTATCTGACAGTGGGTCGAGCTAATGTCACTCGACGCTTGACAAAGCGACTGTTGGCACGGAGAGGCTTTGCTCGCAGCTATGTAAACAAAGAGGGTAAAAAGGTTGAAAACAAAAAGTAATAAAAGTTTTATTTATTCTCCAGTTTATTCTATGAAAAGAGGAATTACAACTTTTATGAATACGTCACATTTAAATATAGCATCGCCTTCGGTAAATCCGTTACATATTTAAACGCTTTGAAGTGTAAATGGGCGCCGTCTCAAAACATCAGACAATTAACTGTACTTTATGGTTGCTACGATTGTACAAAATTAAAAAGTTAAAGTTCATTGTTATATACAAATTACTCGGTAATATTGATATATCTTATGGTTTGACGATTTGTCGGGCGATGCCTTCCGCCCTTCGTGATTGAAAATTGACATTGAGCGTGGGGCGGCGCCAGGTACCACTCTCGCTCTATTTTTGACCCCGCAGACTATCGCGTGGGGCGATCGACCTTGTACAACTTACCACTTTAATGTACACGTAATATGTTCACTAAAAATAAACAAAGAAAGCTTTCGTTTGCGTATCATGACAAATTAGCGTAGTGTCAACCTTAATTAAATTACAAATAACTTTATTTTGTACTCAAAATTAAAAAAGGAACCGTGTTCAAGGGGTGATAAAATCTCATTTCGTCATACAAAAGTTTATACTTTAAAATATTATTTTGATTTAAATATTGTCACATAATTATTACTTCATAATATTGCATGACGTTGTTTTATTTAATTGACATCAGTAGGTGTTTTTATCAGAAGGCAAGTTTTCCATAGACGCGGTCGAGTGACACTCGAATTAGGTCAATAGCAGTACAAAAGGTGTGGCATCAGATAAGCGACGTATCCCGTCCTACAAAGCCCTGAAATTCGCCTCATTTAGTAACGTGAATTATGTATCTTTTTTTTTGTAACAAAGCCAACGGTATAGGTAATCATTAGGCGATGTTTACTCGCCACCCTTTAATGTGTTTGCTTTCTCAACAATTTCATACCACGCCTGTGTGTATTGTTGCCGTTTTGCCTTCACGATTAGGGTCGCTTTCAGCTTCATATTTATTAAAGAGTAAGTCTCGAGACCTTTCGTTTGTACGTATAAAATAGTATAATGTATGACTAAAATGTTTGTTTTCCATTCCAACGGATTGGTGGAAATATGAGATCATCTTTTTATATACTCGGCTTGCAGACGGTGCGTGGATCGTACCATTTGTGATTAATAATAATAATTTCTGGAATGTTGACGAACAATAACGAATAGGTCATTGCTTTGATTTATGACACTTTAATGTACCTAGTTTCGCATTAATAGTACTTCTTTAAATTCTTACAATTATAAATTCGTGGGGAAATTTTTAAGATTATTTTTATTTAAGAAAGTTATATATATTCTCTACTTGCCTAAATCAATTAATATATATTGATCTAAGGAATTATTTTTCTTAAACTTTCAAATACTCGTATAAAATAATAAGTAATTATAATGAAATCCTAATCTATATATGTGTATTTTTTCACAAAGAAAAGAAGTATTTTTATATAATCTGGTAACGCGATCGGTTTGAAAGTAATTTATTCAAGATTTGTTATATCACGTGTAATAACACCTGTTTCTAAAAAAAAGCCAGACGGTAACTAGCAGCCTGGTGGTGTAATGTTTACCAACACGATTATCTAACACACCGTAAATTACCGCTTCTTATTGTACACAATACACATAGATTCGTGTGAATAGCTTTACTTATAATTATAACAACGTTGAATACTTCCGATTTTTTTTTATTTAAATACGAATGTACATTGTGTACACAATATTCACAATCAATAGATGTTTCATCTATACATATAATAAAATCGTAGACTAGCCGTGTCTGTACATTTAATATTTTCAAGAAAAAATTAGTGTTTCGTGTTCCATTTATGATTCTAAACTCAAAACAATGATTTTTAGAATTTTTGTCTGTTTGTCTGTTTGTCTGTTTGTCGGGCGTTTGTACGCAGTGAACTTCGAAACGGCTTAACCGATTTAAATACGGTTTTCGATAATGTATTACGGCTAGCCCCCCGGAGGTTTTAGTGTTTATTTCATTCAAATCAGTTAACAAATAAAAAAGATATAAAGGTTCAAAGTAATCCATGGAAACACATCATCAATGGGCGTAGGTATATTAAATTTAATCTTTTAAGTGTTATTTAAAGCACTTTCTTTTGATAAATGTAGCCTTCTCTTGATCTTGAAAGTAGATTACGATCATGGCGGCTAATCACAACAAAGACTAACCAACATGAAGAAGATATTATTTGCGTCCATAAGCAAATATGTGTTAAATCCATGGAAACATCAACTCTTTTATCCTGAGAGTACACGACAGATTTCAGAAATGTCAATATTTTGCAAAAAAATTAAACTACAATTATTAGAATAATATAAAACTGATCAGTGACACTTTTGTTATATTTAAAGTAGGATATACTACGAACTTAAACCTTTTACGAGATATATTTTTACAAACGTACGTTTCTAAATCTTAAAAATTGTCACACCACCTCTACTTCGAAAATCCACAAAGTACAGACATTTGTAGTCCACGCGGGCGAAGCCGCGGGCGGATAGCTAGTAACAAAAAAGTCTATCTCGATGTTCGAAAGTTACCAATGTCGCATAAAAATCAATGTTAAACAATATTTACCCAAGTGTCCTATTATTATTTTCATTTTCTCTAATACCGAGCCATACCTGTCCCGAACATTTGGGAAAGTTTGCGCGCGGCATATTCAGTATATAGTTTTATTCGGAGCCATTTCGACTTTTATTTTATTTTTCGTTTATTTTCCCTTGCGCGGCCGTAAAACGTACCTGGGCTCGCTCGCGGGATAACGGAGCCGGCTCACGAAAAATTTATTGAGACCTTTTCGCCCGGGCTCCATCGACAGACATTGCGAAAGCGAAAGTTATGAATGACACATGTTTTGAAATATTACCTCCACTGAACTGCTTCCCAGAAGAAAATTTCATAGGATGAGAAGTTTATTTGTCGTGAAATATGTGGGAGTTTTATGGGAGCGGGCGACTTTTACAATGCTATGGTTCGAGCAATTTTCTCTCTTCTCCGTCTGTATTGCATGGTAATAAGCCCCTTAGATATAGCTACCGTTGAATAAAAATATGAGGTGCGACAAATTGGATGAAGAAACTTTGTTATTCGATCTTTTAGTATCCACCTAACAACGTTTTATAGATGACACAGAAAAAGTTATGATCTCGTTGTTAGCTATAAATTTTCCTCCCAATCGCGCATTTGAATAAAAGTATTTCAACCTCAATTTATATGAATTGATAAAAAGAAGAGCACCTTTGTATTGCTTATTATCATTTAATGAGGACAATGGGAGACATTGTGTTTCTGTGATTTATAAAGTAATCATTTTTAAAATTCGTACAAATTAGATTTAAATGTCTGATATAAAAATAATTGTTTAAAATAGTATGCTTTAAAGTTTAAACATCCAAACAGGTATGTGTAGAAATTTCGGGACAAGGAGCGTTTAACTAGGCGTATTTGACTGTATGATCCTGTAATTGGATTTTACTTCAGCCGAACGAGCAAATACTACGCTTCGGTGATCGTAGTCATCCTGACTCGGACATCTGTCCGACACATGCTTTCACTCCTGACGTCTATTCACTTCGATCGACCAAAGCAATCTGTAATGCGTCTATAGAAATATTTGCGATAACTGAGGGAACTTTAGCGAAAATAATTTATAGAAATGTAACCCGCCTAAGGGCTCTCATTCACAATTCGGACACCATACGTTCACAATGCCATGTTTTCGCCGGCAAAATTAGCGCCAACGCGTCCTTCCGCCTCTGTTTAATTCGCGCCCTAAGGGACGCGGATACAATGGAAAAAATTGTGTATGAACGCGGCCAGGTTTTTGCCAATTATGGAAATTCGAGGACAACGTGCTACCTGCCGTTATGTGGACATATCCAGTTCGCTATTCTCTCGGGGCAGTACTACCGCTTGCGAGTTTGTTCCTGTTTCACTTGTAGAGAAAGTTACTAATTTCACTTTTGCTTCAAGTTTTATCGTTAGTGAATGCTGCTTGTCCCTTACGAATTTTCCTTATATTGCACTTTTAAGTAAGATTAGAATGGCTTTTCAAATAATAAAACGCAACGACTATACTGTTTCATAAGGATGTTTAAAACGTTTAAAGAAAAGCCTTAAGAAAAATCTTTTGGCAAATTATTCACTATAGATGCATAAAGACTATAAAAATAAGAATCTAATATACATTAAATTAACATCATGACCACGAATGTCTCGCCTTCTGATCTTGTTATTTGCAGCCACATCACAAATTGACCTCGACACCCATGTATCAATATTAGAACTTATATTTAATATTTATTCTTAAAAAACATTAACTGACTAGACAAGTAAAAGAATTAATTTAATACTAGCTGTAACTTCTGATTAAATGGCAACTCCGGGATTAAAAGTTTCATCACAATCGGTTCAGTAGTTTTTGCGTGAAAGAGTAACAAACATCCATACATCCATACATCCATACTTACAAACTTTCGCCTTTATAATAGTAGTAGGATAAGTTTCGTTTAACACACGTATTCACAAATAATACTCAGTAAAGTAAAATACTATGCGAGGTAACACATTTCTCAATGCGTTTCAAATGACAAGTCTTTAATTCAAAAACATTAGGACATAATTTAAAGGCCAATTGACAAACCATCACTCAAATATCGTCTCTGAATATGTTTATAGGGCCCTGTACGTTGTGAGAACTTATTATATCGTTTGTGAATAAGTAATAGGGTTTAAATGTCATAATAGGCAACCTGGCGCTGTTTTAATGCAAATGTTAGTCGATAGTCGCCTGTTATTTTCGTCATTGCAACCTAATAATTCGCTTACTATGCAGCAGACACATCGTTAAAAGTGGTATATAATTTGAAAGCTTGTGTTGCACACATAGATGACAATCGCGTTTTTCCCGGCGCGCCGCCATGGCGTTCTGAGTCACCGCCGATCAGCGCGTTCGCGGAACTCAACCCTCCAGCGGGGGTGAGCTCGCTAATGACGGTCCGACAACCACGCCGCCCGCGCCGTCCAATATGCAACAAAACCCACGCGCGAAACTATACCCTCCAAACTATTACATTTAAACTCTTAATTCCACGGACTCTCATTCCATTTTGCAATTCTGTGCGTGTTTATATGCAGCCTTTCAATCGGCACTGTTATTTTGATAAATATGCATGAACTAGTGAAACCGGCAGAGTAGGTAACATAAAACGCCATCGTGAAAATTTAATATCATTTCCTGGTAGTCGCGTAATGACTCATATCCGTCGAAGGGTTAATTTTTTTGCGATATCGCACAACAAATCTTCAGTATTCCATAATGATTTTTATTGAATTTTAGAAGGGAAAATTTCACCCTACGTACAACCCTTTCCTAGTAATTATGTCATTGTAACTTCCGATCGCTAAATTGTAGCATATTTGTTTATACCACGATCACAATGAAATTAGCAATTTGAAATGTATTAGAACCGATGTTTACTGTGCAAATGTAAATCCATGTTCTGTGATGATAATTATTCTATGGAGATGCCAAATAATGAGTTTAGTATGTAAATACCTGGATGTTAACAAGCCTTTAATTCACATATATTATTGTTATTATTTTATGTTATTCACCTTGTTGTAGCTTGATATCAATAATCTTATTTACAAATGAGTTAGAGATGTTTAAATTTTACAACATTTTATAGCAATTAAAAACGGAATATATTATCTACTATTGACAATACATTCGCCCTACATGAGACACTGTTGCATTTTATATCATTAACATTAAAACTATTTTATTAGGCACTCTACGACGTTTAACTATAAAATTCTATTAGCATATTTGCATAAAGAATAATTTTAAGTAACCAGAGATCGATAGATTAATATTTGTGCGAAAACTGATAGCAAAACATTTTAGGTACATTCACTTTTCGAGCTACCTTGGCCCACGCAAGGTAATTCAGTGATATTATAACGCTCTATCCACCAATGACGCCTTCGAAAGTACCTAGTCTTATTCAAGCGAATCCGGTTTTAATGCAACAGTTTAACAGTCACGTTTTATTTTTAGTTATGATGTCAAATTTAGAGGAAAAATTGTCCTTAAAATACTGTAACCCATTTCACCGATTACTGATCAAAAATATGTCGAGAAGAACTCTTCTAATCCCAAAATTTGTCATTTAAAGAAGTAACCGGCTTTATTCAATCCAGTAACGATTCAATGATATTGATATTATTTTACATATTTCATAGATATAATCTAGACAAGCAATTTTGAACTCATTTCCATTTGACTTTTATTTATGAAACGAGACTTTCCACACGAGACTAGACTGACTGTGAGCCCTTAAAACTAACGCTTTAAGTTATAATTACAAAAAGACACCAAGTTTTAATATAGCAAAGCTTGGTATTACAGTCGGCACCCTGGCAACAATATGAGCTCATTTCCTGCTACGTAAAATATGAGAAACATAACAAATAGAGCAATACGACAGTTGTTCGCCACATCACATGCACAGAACTGGTTTATTGCGAGACAATGCTACGAATTGCTATGAAATCGTTCATTACCACGAACACCCGGATTAGATACGATCGCTCCGATACTAATCCTTGTTAAGCTCTTTACCTATAATTCACTTTTGTTTCGAACGTCAGATTTAAAATACAAGAAAATATGCTCAATACTAATTTTCCTCGTATGAATAAGAACGGGTTACGAATGATTATTTAAAACAAACATTTGCTTCGTTACATCCACAATATTCAAGTTGAAATGCAAAATGCAGACGCAATAGTTGAGGATAAAGCTTGCGTTAAGATTGCAATTATGAGAATGCCGTACTAAGCTGTATTTAAATAACATAAAAATAATTTGTTTATAAATGAGACATTACATTTTTGCCCACTTCTGAAAATTTAAATTATATGATGCAATCTTATTTATAGTTCATTGCAGTATAATTTTCTGAATTGCAATTTATACATTTAATTGCAATTTTTTGTATTGAAACTCATTTATATATTCATACATTAATGGTCAAAATTCGTTATAGTTTTAATGTTGTTTCTGAAGGTATTTAAACGATTCACACTAGACCCAGTCCAAACCGACAAATTATACTCAATATTATTATGTCGAAAGTTTTAATTGAATTCATATCATTCAAGTAAGTGACTTTTAGTATAATCAGCATAGGAAGGTAATACTCCTATATTTTTCTTATTAAAAATGGTAGAAAATTATTGTAAGTAATTACTACTAGTTATAATACAGGGAGCAATGCATCGCGGATTCGGTCCATCGTCGCTAGTGTGCGTTGAAGACATTTAGCAGCAAAGACCTCTTTCACAAACTGGTTTGCAAGTGCACACTTGCATCGCCCCGCCACCCGGCCCCTATGCACCCCCAAATCATTACATCATCATCTCAATATCAGTTTAAAACTCGCTTTTGCAATACTTGCGATTTACGAAACTAGTTTTTGCCTCATTTACGATTTTAATTTAACCACTTTATTGCTTTATGATAATTAGGTGTCGCTTAATTCAAGTATGATAAATGTGCAAATCTATGCAAATAGTTTTTTTGTCTTTTCATTCCTGACATAGAGTAGCAATAAGTATTAAGACATGTTTTCGTGTAAATAATCATAGGATTTACTGTCAAATTCTCACTTCTTTACTATCCTTACTTCCTTACAAATAACATAAACTCGAAAGTAACTCTGTATCTATGTCTGTCTCTTCTTCATCTTCAAACCACTGAACCGATTTTGATGAAATTTTGTATAATTTTTTTTTGAAACCAAGAACGGGCATAGGATAGATTCTATCTCGGTAACTCCATGGCAACGGCATATAGTCGCGAGTGTAACCGCGGGCATACCTAGCTAAGAATACAATAAAATATTTAGTGTGTTAATTTGTAAAGTAATTTCCACGGATTGTGCGCAGCCGCCGACGTTGTGGCGAGAGAAAGTGCATTACAAATGCTCCACTTACCGCTCACACAAATATACAATTCCGATACGTGACATAGTTTAGATACAAATAAAATAAATCATTGTTCTTTATTCACTTTGTGTCTTTAAGGATATTCATAATTCCAGTCTAATTTGTTTGCATCTTGTGAATAAGCGTCTATAGCCAACGAGTACTAGCTGGTCCGCGTGGCTTCGTTCCCGTAGCATGTAATATATCTTCATCATCCTTCATTTAGTGAAGATGTAGCTTTCTAATAGTGAAATAGGGGTAAGGGGGAGAACAGCATTACCATCTAGCTGGCCTCAACTGTCAACCTCACCTGCTCGCGCTGATCGTTCCTGTGAATGGTTAGTGGCGATGGATCTGGCTATCGCGGTACCCCCTGCTAGATAACCAACGAGGCTCTGGCGACCGAGTTTGTGGCGGTATAACCACTAACCCCTAACCGGCCTGCCGGTTAGACGAGGTCTCGACAGCCTAGGAGTCTAAATCACTCCTAAAAGGTTCGGTGCAGAAGGCAACGGGAAACCACTGCACTAAATTCCCAAGAAAACCACGAACATGAATGAATATGAAAAGTCCCTCTAAGAATAATTTGGTTATGTTA
>LQNK01000876.1:554908-630937 GCA_001586405.1 Phoebis sennae
AACAAACACGGGTAGCTGCACTGAGGATATTCGCCGACGAACTGGCATGGCTAAAACCGCAATGACTAAATTAAATAAAATCTGGAAGAATAGAAATATTCGTCGTAAGACTAAAGTACGCTTAGTGCGCGCATTAGTATTCCCCATCTTCCTTTACGGTGCAGAGACTTGGTGCATAAGAAGTCGTGACAGTAACAGAATCGATGCCTTCGAAATGTGGTGCTGGCGAAGGCTACTCAGACTACCATGGACTGCTATGAGAGCTAACGAGTCCATCCTCAAAGAGCTTAATATATCAAAGCGGCTCTCTACTATCTGCCGAGAAAGGGCCCTCAGCTTCTTTGGACACATCATGCGTTCATCCAAACATGATCTGGAGAAGCTATTGCTGCTTGGGCAGATTGAAGGGAGACGTGCCAGAGGCAGAACACCAGCCAGATGGATGGACAACGTCAAAAAAACGGTCAATGGCAGCATACAAAAAGCGGTCCATACCACCTTTGACCGCCTCATATGGAGGAAGACTGTGCTTCGTGGTCACGATCCTCAGCAGTGAGGGACCGACGAAGAAGAAGAAGAATAGTGAAAAAGATTTTGAGATCGTTAGAGTAGTATTTGTGTGAAAGAATAAAAAATATACATACATAACTTTAATGCTTCCGGTTTATAATATAAATAAGAGTATTAATAACGAATGACTTTTTATGAAATTGGATATTTTGTGTAATACCATCGTCTAAAGACGCAGTGGTGTGCGTGGGGCGCCTGAATTCTGCTGCGTGCGCGACATAAGCACTGAAGTTACTTTTATTGCCTTAGTCTATGCCTATTTATATTAAGCCAGATTGGTCCATAAACCAAAGCTTCTTATCTTATATCGTATTGCAGTATTATAAATTTACATAGAATCCTTTGAATATTATAAAATAGAAATATCAACTTCCTCTTCATTGTAGAACAAAACAAAATTAATAAAATAAACTTTTTTACTACTAATTAAGTAATTAGATGTCTAGGTGTCTATAATAGGTCTAAGTGTATATGCTAATATATGTAATTTTATTACCTCCATAATTTACAACATTTTAAAAGTCATTAGCATAAAAGCTGTACACTTATCTAGAGAAACGTCAAATATCGCAAGGTGTTTCGGTTTTAATCTTCCGTGGCACTTCGTCCAGGACAATCTCATCCAATCGGGCAATTTGCATGCGCTACGTGGGCGCGCACCGCCTACCCACGGTTACATGGATCGTAAATTCTGTCCTTTTACTTCCAAGGAGGGATTTTTCCAAAGGAGCAGATGTCTATTTTTACGTAAAGGGTAAATTATTGCATGTTGCGGCGGAGACCGTAAAAACGGCCAGAATTAAAACAACGGCCGAATGTACGAATGGACGTTGACCTCTAATCTGTAAGGTGTCGAAAAATCTAATTTGCTCGAATTTTTAATCCTTTATTCCAGCGAACGATTTTATGTTTAACTGCACACTTTTAATGGTCTTAAGTCGTACACGTAAAATATAATGAACAATGTAATGAGCGACGCTTGTCCGATATGATCAGAAAGTAGATTCGTGATTGTAGCTTGGCTTACTTTCTATTAAAGAACACGGCTGGTACAAATGTTCTAATATCTATTGTTCCCACAGACGTTAATTAAGTAACATGCGTATCAAGTTTCACCTTTTTATTTACGTCTTTCCAAATGTAGGTAATAACGTAATGACAAGGTAGGATTAATTTGTGTTTACTAACATTGCAATAAGCGCACTGAGTCATGCATTAACTAAGCGATGCGCGTTAATTATTGAATCAACTGTACCCACTCATCTATCACTCAGGTATCGTTCTAATACAATATACCGTAATACATTCAAATGTCTATGAGATAGGAATAGTATAATTATAAGCCGTATATGTTTTGTACAATAGAATTTATATTTTGCTTAAACTCATGTTACGGAATCTTTAAAAAACTAATACAAGTCGTAGTCCGCCCTCATTCCACTGTGAACAGTAATCTATTCAAATACTCTTTTAGTCACAGAACTTAGTAATACTAAAGCCAGTTATTCATTGTGTCAATAAAAAAGAAAACGAATCAAGAACGAGACGAGTTACTCATCCTATT
The DNA here is from genome assembly GCA_001586405.1 of Phoebis sennae. Lineage (NCBI taxonomy): Eukaryota > Metazoa > Arthropoda > Insecta > Lepidoptera > Pieridae > Phoebis > Phoebis sennae. The sequence continues at coordinate 557,043 of LQNK01000876.1, forward strand.
GCTCACTGGGTAATTTCGTCCTCCAACTTAGTATTAGCTTGGGAAATAAACCTATCAATAAATATTTACAGGAACGATGTCAGACGATACGCAACAATGAACACAATATGATGCGAAAATATTGCGCCGTTGACTCATCAGCCTTTATATCGCTAGTATACCTTTTAAAACTGATTGAGTTAAATTCACCAATCACTCAACAGAGACTTATATTTCAAGGAGGTCCCTTCAAAACTTATTCCCTTTTCTTTTGATCGCACGCAATGCAACGTCAATATGCATCTAAAACAATAATTTATTTAACATTTTTTTTTAATATGAATTGTAGCTTTGAGTTTAGTAAATTCGTATAGGTTGAGGACATTAATTCGAATACTGACATTAATATCAATTAATGTAGTATTTGGTAGTGATTACAAACAGACTAGTTAGTGTGCATTTAGAGTGAGCTTGCGGTACACTCTAAGTGCCACCGGACGGATTACGCCTTTGTGTTAGCTCACCTCCAAAGTGGACATTTAGAGATTGTCTCCCTAATGCGCGCTGTGTTCGACTATCGATCCATGAATCATTGATGTGAATACGCTCATGCCGACACTCATTATTATCACTATAACTTGAATTATTTATCGCACTAATATTAACTTCCTTCATTCCAGTAAAAATATAGTCTTTCGAAATTACCGCTTAGTCTCGAAAAGCCTCACGGTTCGGTGTCGTATGTAGACGAAAAGTTAATATCTGCGATGATTATTATTATTTGGCTAAGAGTCAATTACCTTTATGCTGGGGGCGGCAAACACGTGCGTTCTAGTCATTGAACTTGGAGGTGAATAGCGATCCTCACAAAAACAATTTAATTGTTGTCTGAAATAATGATGAAATAATACTGTTTTAACTTTATTTTTCTACTTAACCACATTGTTTTTCGTTTTTAGCGATGTCAATTAGCGATTAACTAAAAATCCGCGCCCATAGGCCATCTTATGTCATTTGGCCGGGAGTCAAGGACGTCGCGTTCGTCGCCGAGCCAGCCTTATTTGGTGATTGGTGGGCGCCAGTTTTATGACTTTGCCTTTTTTCCTACGCCCCGTTTCCATGTTGGCTTTAGATAATACGCGTTCATTTGTGTGCTTCGGAGTCTAGACGCGAGACTTGCCGAACTTATCATCTGATTTTTCCATATTTGCATAAACCGACTAGCCTTATGATTCGATATGTATCCACGAACTTTGCGCCGTTGAAAAGATGTTGTATATAAATAAGGAAATATTAACATCCGACTCGGTCCCCGACTCTGTTGGCTGGAAAAATGGAACGTGACATTTTAAATGTTAGGAAAGCTCCCGACATTAATCTGGCGCGTCACCGCCCTCATCCTCATCCAGGCCGTGCATAGCCTTATCCTAAACAAGTTTTGAATGGACCCAAAATGCCATCAAGTCGTATTATTTACATTACACTCCGCCACATAATACCCGAGGGATCACAATAATAAATTATTATGATTAAAGCTATAAATATGTAACATTCTCGCTATTTGTAAATGGAATCATGTAAATCGTAAAATTTCTATATTAGTATTTTTAGGTGCCACGGTTCGCTTAAAATGGCAGCGTGGTTTTTAAATTCGTTCATTTCAGACGTTTGCAAAAAGACCGTCGTCTCTGTCGCCGTGAGCGTAAACTTTGCACTATATACACGTTGGAGCTTCGTGTTAAAAGCTTATTTACGCCTACACTCATTTCAGAGATTTTTTAAGTGCGAAGTTTACAATCGAGTGGAAAGGTTAAATGATTAATAGAAAGTGTTCACCTTTTTTAACTTCTCGCTCTACGTTGTTAGAATATAATATGGTTTATTTTTATTTTAATTAAAAGGCTATAAAAATATAAAGGACCTTGCCTTTTTACAATAAATTGACCTGATACCTTCTAATCTAAAATAACGAGTTAATACTCGTACTTAGTGGAAGTGGCCTTGAAGTAAGCTTAGCATAAGCTCATACTCTGTACTTTATATTCAAGTTAAAAATTTATAGCTTTTTTAAAGTCGGTCATTATTATTTAATAGGCCTTGCGACATCGTTCATATTAACTTCGATATAGGCTAATTTTTAGAGTTCCGTGGCCAAACGGCAAGCGTATTGCTTTTTTATTATTTTTTTTTTTATTAAAAGTATCTCATAATCACGGTTATACATAGATCAATATTATTCCAAGCTAGTGAGTATCTCATTTGATGGTTACCAACAACACCACCTATAAACATTAGGAGCAATTGCGGATGGGCTGCCCACTTTAAAATAAACAGGATGAGTTTGTAGAATAAGAGGAAATATGAGTAAATAGCTCTCATTAACATAACATTACAATCTATTATTAGAGCTATATTTCTAGTTGAAAATGCACATGTGCTTAAATCCGATCGCGAATTGAACACCTCGGGCATATGTGAGCACTGGGTAGTATACGCTTGCAGCGACTGCGATGCTCTCATTTGGTTAATATGTATTGTCATGGCGAAACGAATGCCGACCCGTAATAGAGTTTTTAAGCGTAGCTTTTTCGCCTCGCACTGCAAAGGGGATTATGTAACTAGAATAGCGACGTGATTGCACAGTAAACACTACGGGGGCCTCGTACAGATTTATTGTTTTAACTCTCGACAAGGGAATTTTCAACATAAATTAGTAGACAACGTTTTCCTTAGAAAATACTAAATTTAAATTGTTAGATTTAATGAAAATATTCACAAAACAGTCCTTTCTAACTGAAAGCCAATTTAATTAATCTTGCCGAGTTTTGTACAAGTCATTGCATCAATGGATTCCACATTCGGCTTCATCAAAGATTGTATTTTTTACCTTAATGGCGGCCGTTCGCTGTGATTTATTAAATTCGGTCTTTAGCAAAGTAAGAAATATCTTAGATTTTGCCTCGTGCTTTACTTTAAAGTAACAGCTTAAATGTTTTAATCGCCCACGAAAGTCACGTACAGCTGGGATTACTTTCTTGACGGGAAAAAATATGTGTAATTTAGTGTACGCGCATTTTAACGTCGAGTGATTACTTAATATTTGTTTCTTATGTGTGTGAATGGGTTAGGGTGCGTATGGGTATCCCCGTTCCCAAGTTCAGTTAAGGACAAGCCCACAAGACGCGGCGGCCGCGTTGAGCAGCCATTGCGAGTTTAACATTGCTATAATTTGCCGGCCATATTGGAAAACTTGTAATTGGTTTAGTTTTATATTCGCGCACCAATGTGTTCCCTACTAACTTAAATGATCACTTAAAATTGATTTCCTACAAGTTTGAATGTAGTGCATTTCAAATAAGTCCGCTCATATGTGCTATTTTCTCTCATATCTGTTTTTATCCATTTATTTCTTGTGTGTCATATTCAATATTTTTTTAATACCGCTTCTTAATATACCTATTGTAAAGTTTAAACCTGAATGCGTAAATAAGTACTAAAAATATCGAGGCGCTACATAATTTGCTTTTGCGTGGTACTTCGATGGAATATCGGATTAAAATGCGCATAAAACATAAGTTATTTTTTAAAATAAAAACAACGGCTTTCACCTGGCTGAAAATGTTGGATTAAGTAATGTTTTAAATAAGAATGAACGTAGACTGAATGACCTATAGGTGTATTATAACTGACAAGCACGTACCTTTCGTGCTAGAAGTGAATCTACGCAGTATTTTCTTGTTTGTTTTAACGCGAGTACTTTCAATATTAAATTAAATAGATTTAACGGATTTTAACCGCATTTAAAATCCTTTAAATAGTTTTTTATTTAGTGTGAGTCTACACTAAATAAGATACTATTTAAAGGATTTTATACGTCTGAAGGAGACAAACGAGAACGTGATCGAGAGTGTGAGTCTAGTATTACTTTGGCACGAATCAGGTCAGCTCGCAAAGGGGAAGATACCACAGAAATTCGGCGTGAAATAGTATTTCGTCCCATGAGTACTGGGCCAAAGGCCTGTCTGAAATCGTCGTCCGGAAGTCTACCAATTCGTGTTTCACTGTTTCTTATTTTTCATCATTTATTTTTATATCCCTCCACACTTGCTAGTGCAGTTGTTCAGGATAGTTGTGTTCACATAAATTGGGTGAATACATAAACAAAGTTGTTTCACAGTTTGTACTTGACAATTTCGCGCTCCGTATTATTCATGAACAATGATATAAATAAATAAATAAAATAAATTTCGGCATATGATTGAAGGCGACGTAGATTGAAGGTAAGAGATACAGAGCCTCCGCCCCTTCACTCATCATATCAACACGATATCATGTTGTAAACATGCTACCACTTTAACGTCAATCTTGTATGAGGATTTAGTTACCTCCCCGGCGCGTTGCCAACGTCAGAATTTATGCCGAACCAAACTAAACTCTCACTAATCTTAGTGTATTTTATAAAATGTACAACTGCTGCAATTCTATACCAGGCTCACATATTTATAATTTTTCTTTTTTTTCAGATATTTGCCCGGAGTCATAACTTTATAAGAAGCTCGCTTAAAAGTAAGTTTTTCAAACCTTTTAATTGGTTAAGTAAGAGATTAAGCTAAAATAGGCTAATAAACTAAGATACTAAAAATGTAAGAAACCTGAAAGAATTACAACTCGTAAAGGTATATTACTCATAAAGTAATCCATTTCACGTTTTGTTTCATCCAGAACACTCCGCCCACCCTCTCTTAAAACGCCATTTGGCTTATAGTTACTCTAAAACAGTATTCATCATTTACACTGCTTTTGTATATTTTGTCTAGCTGGAAATGTATCTCGTATTTTAATATTTTACAGTGTCCCCGTCATATTTTTCATGATTACTCTCCTGGCAAAAGACCAAGATCTCTCTCGCATATCTTTCGTAACTTTTGCTGCTTTTGGTGAAGTGTCTTAAATTCGACTGATAAACAAGATAACTCGGCTCACTGATTAATTTGAACCGACTCGCGTTTCCGCAGATTCGTAAAGAATAAACAAACAAAATCCAACTCCACGCTCGAGACCCTTCAATTTATTATTAATACCTTTACGTGAGATGACGTCCTCTTAAGATTTAAAGAAGTTCGTCTAACCTCATTCGGCTCGGTTTCAACGCGATTGCTATCTTTTGTCCTCTTACTTGAAATATTACACCATTATATCCCGACTATCGAAGTTAGTTTTCAACATTACGAGGGCTATTTTTAAGTGACATTGTTCTTGCTCAGACATTTATGAAAGAGAAAGTAGTCGTTTTGTCTGCTCGTGGAGTCTGAATTGCTAATGCCGGTCGTCATTTACGTACCTTTTTGTTACCTTATGTGCGCGGGCCAGGTTACCAAAGCGATGAACAACCTAAAGAAACATTAGCCATTGTCTGGAACAACCGAACCAATGCGCATAAATAAATGCCAGATTGCTTCAACGTTGCACGTCTATCCTCTTGTTTGATACACTTTGTGTATTTTCGTAATTGTTTTCACTCGTAAACACGAAAAATTAATGTCTAACAAAAAAGTAAGGGTTTTTCTGTTGGGTACCGACTTTTAAACAAAACTTAATGCTTATTGTCAATTTGAAGTCGAACAATCATTGATATTAAACTGTAGTTAACTAGTTAAATAACAGTATTGCATATTCAGCTGTACCTTGATTCAGAGCAGTTTCTCCTTCAGAGAAGTTCGTACATGAAGTTTCAAAAGCTATTAGTCATTAATAAATAATTGAACGCAGCCGATATTCCCGCGTAAGATATGACATTCTTAGAACTTTGTAAATTTACGATGAAGTCATAAAGCCCCTTAGTAGTTCACGTTCCTGGTTGAAAAGGAGTAACATTATAAGAAGTTTCCAGTCGTACTTACCTTGTCTAGAAAGGGATCAAACTGCGGTGCATTCGCCGCAATGTATTATGCAGTCTCGGGGCGGGCGCCTGTTTAAGCGGGTCGGAATCACTCCCGCCGAAGAACATTGCTGTTCCCTGAAATCGTTCCGTTTCAAAAGTTCCCAGAATGCTTTATACGTATATCAAGCTTGAATTTCTTCCCAAAATCACCTGCAATAGATCTGATGATTGTAAGTTACTGCAGTGCTTACGTTATCCAGCCCGATCATACGATAGCTGTCTGAAGGTTATAAAGTAGACCATTACTGAAAAATATGCATTTTAGCCCTCATGATCCCTTACTTATTCCAAGTACTATATAAAGTATACAATAGCACATATATTGTCTAAAGGATAATCGTCTTTTATTTTACATGTGGTTATATTTTACTTATTAAAAATGTGTATGTACCAGTTTCGATTACACGAACGATCTAGACTAGACATGTTTCCAAAACTTTTTCTCGAGATATACGACAGCGAGCCCTGGGTGAACTTAAATGTTTTATGGTGTTATTGTTTCCGACATGACCAAGAGTACCTTACTCTTTCTCCTCTAACTCCTACAGGGAGGATCGAATTTTCATAACCCCTCATTATTTCAGTAAATTTTGTCCATTGCTATGTTACAACAGAGAATGTGTCATTAAATTCCATTTTGTATGGCATAGCAGATAATATAGCATGCGGTTCATCTGAAATAAAGTGACTCCTGCAGCACATGAACACCAACCAGTGCATCGCAAATTGGAAGAGGAACAATCAAAGTAGGAAAAGTAGGAAAGGAATATGCATTAAAAGAAGAGATATGGAATGGGCATACATTTCTCTAGTGCTCTCACTCACCGGACGAAAGATAGTTATACAGTAAAGTACACTACTGCTTCATGTCCATTTGTTATAGGGGTGGTAACTTCCTCGGTGCGAGTTTGGCCTTGTTACTTTTAAAATCATTGAATCAATTCGACTGGTCAAAGCTTTGAAAATAATAAAACAAGAATTTATTATTCCTTGGTTCAGATTATGTAATTCCATCTCATTTCCTGTATGTCGCGGTTTCTCCGGCTGGTGGAAAATTGCGATGTAGCCTGACGGGTTGCTCTACAGACCTAATTACTATTATAAGGGTCATTTAAATTGTTTATATTTAAGCTTATTAATTGTTTATATTTGCATATTATACAAAGTGGAATTTTAGTATCATCTGAAGAAATGCTCTTAATACTCTTATACTCTGAATAGAAAATTGTAGAAAATAAAGAAGACATTCCTTTATTGTTGAAAGGATTTTCCGAAAATTCGTTTGCTACACCTGGGAATCGGCGTGAAAAAAACTTTTTAAATTACACTCTTTACTTTATTGCATTGGTGGGTAAGGTTATAAGGATGAAATATCTCTAGCGAAATTAATAAATCAAATGAATAAAAATGCCTAAAATCACCATATGGCATGGTGATACCATATGAACCATTTCCTTGGGTAGATTTTTTCTATGTTCAGTAATAGTAGTAATGCCACCTGCACTACAAAATTCCATCCTGTATATATACATACCTACATCCTACATATCTGTATCAATCTGATAGTTTTCAAAAGACTTACTAATACCATTGATTAGGATGCTAAAATAATTTGTGTCTCACTGACCAAATATTGTAATAATAAATAAAATAATTAATTTTTATTGCGTTTGCATAAACAACGTATTTCCATTTTATTTCAGCCTGATAACAATCTATCATTTGGTGTTCGCTTCATTTCACGTGGACCTATAAAATCCAGGTCCGAATAAATGACATGTTGTATGTAATGAACTTAAATGAATGTAAATGCTTTCAACCAATAAAAGTCCTATATCACGTTTCACGCAAGCTTCCTGCGTCGGCTCTCTACTTACACGATTAATTTGAGTCGATAAATCGGCATAAAAACCCAGGCCACGGTCAGCCAAGCGCGCCGCTCTCTAACTATTGCGAGTTCTTTGTTCTCAACCGCTTGTACTAGTCATTACGTCCATTTTATTTCACGATCTAATCCACCTATTGTATTTGAATTCCAAGATACATAGTATGCGTTGATAGAGCAGTGATCAATGCTTAGGCCTACGGAAATTCCCGATCTGGTTAGTAACAGGGACTAACCGCCTAGACAGACAGGCAGCGTGTTCGGCGCCTGCTCGCCCATTAGCCCGGCTTAGCCGTCTGCCCTGTATAGAACGCTCGATAAACTTGTAAAAACGCCTTCTACCCATTTAATTTTATAGTTGTTCGCTTAAGCAATCCTATTGGCAGATTTCTTTTCTTTTATATCGCCATTACTTTGTATCGTATATTTTTGCTTAGAAACGTGTAATGTTATATTTCTAATTGTTTATCACGCATCGAATATAACGAGTCTTTAAGTTCAAGCTCCTGTTCTACGGTACCTGTAAGCTACTCGATTAATAAGTTGTTCATCTTGAAAATACCGTTCTCTCGATATGGGTATCAGCCACCTCTGGCAATATGATACATAAATTATCATTGCCTAATAGGCTTATAATATCGGGCAATAAATTCCACAATTACGATGAAACCTTTAAGGGAGTTCAGAAAATACTAAAGGCACGTTCGAGAACTTTTATATGGCGAATTTGATTATGTAATTCCTTGGAAATATTCAAGTTCTCCCTTCAGCGAGACGTTATCGCGGGTGGGTTCTCAACGCGTGCAGGCGTGGGCGGGCCTTCCCCACGGGGACTTAATTTGTTGCTCTCCTGGCGCCTCGCATATCACTTCAAACGGCGTAACGCGACCTTACCACATCCCCTTCTTAGATCCGAGCGACGTCATGTTCTCTTTCATCAGCCACCGTGCCGAAATCTTCATGTGATACATTCGTTTCACGCCAATTATCCGATTAGACGTTTGCAGCGTATAAATTGCTCTGCATTTTCGAATGTAACAGAAGTATAAACGAACTTAATTAAAATTTTCAAACAAATTTTTAATATGAAATGAAAATGAAATAAAAATCAACAAATTTTTAATATATTGTTGTATTAAAAGTTCATTGTAAAGGCAGGTAACTTACATCAGTTTTTCAGATAGATATATAGGAACAGGTGCAATGTGGATCAGCAATCGGACCCTGTCAGATCGAAACTGTTCGCGTAGCGACCTAAAGCGTCAAACCAAAAAAAGCGTCGACCAAAAATTGTAACGGCAATTCGCAAACCACTTAACTATCATGATGAATGAGTTCAAAACATCAAATTATAATTGTGGAATGCTAGCTTTTATAGTGCAAGTGTGCGACTCAGATGAATCTTAACACCATATTTTATTTAATTTTCCATAAATTTCATAAATTATTTTCCATCTTAGAACACATAAAGTGAATGGGTAAATCACTTACGCTCTTATTGCAACTCATTACTCTGCCACAGAAATTGACATCAGCGAAGTGAGCATAACGATAATGATATAGAGCGAGTTTAATCCCCCACCGTCCGCTAACCTAACCGTAACACCTCTCATGGGAAGTCCTAAAAGCCACTTTATGTGAAGTAAAGTCTCACATTTGGCAGTTGTGCAAAACTTCGCGGCTTTTGCGGTACATAAACAACTTGCACACGTGTGCGTCCGACCGCGTATCGATTGATGTGACTTAAATGCATAGTTTTCGGCTGCGGTGTCGATCAGTTTCCGCCAAATTTTCCGCTGCGGGCGCTTGGCAGCCGCACTTTACTGTGGCCCTCGATATAACAATGTCATTTAAGGTTTGTCGCCCATGTTCCCTGTTATGGACGAAGACACTAAACTTTTCAATAATTTATGTTTCGATGGGATGGATGTATCTGACATTTCAAATAATTATTTTCACTTAATAACAAATAAGTTTCTGCAACACACTCTTTGTCTATAATGTAGTAAAACTGTATTTGCTTACTCTGAATGAATTTGACATTTTATGAGATACAAGATTATCAGATAAGATAATTTTAATGTGATAAACCGATTGATTATCAGGAATTAGAACATCATATGATGTCATGATCCAACACGTATAAACATGACGATGTAATAAAATGTGAGATTAAATATAAGAGAAAGTGATGGAAGTTAACCCTTTCTTTCGCGAATAGATGCAACGGTAGTGATAAATCGTTTAATAATGCATCATTCGACGTGTTCCATGTCTAATGTCTTCTTAATGCTGCATATATTAGCGTCACACGTACCAAATTGGAGGACTATTTAAATATTCAATAGTTCTATTGTTTTATATTACGAACTCTCTTATACAACATTGTATATATTTCTAAGTTTCATAAAGAATTAGGTCCTATTTGAATAGTATCAACGAATTCATCGATTTACTTCGAAATTACATACTAAAGCTCCACACAATTTTTCAATTAAATAAGAGTTTTTTTTTATGTGCTTAGTTAACTGCTTCAGAATACTATAAGAATTATAACAACAATGAATAAAATTGAATACAGTAGGTATAGTAATGCCAACTTATTAATACCGTGAAATATTAAACTATTGTCATCAATAAATTCAATTTGGCCCCGAGCTTTCTTGATTCATTATTTATGCATAAACCTCTCACTCAATTCTGATAAAGGTAATAATGAGCACTGCATATAAGAATAGACAATGATCCAGTTTAAAAACATTTTACATAGCGCAGAGTTTGTTAAGCAGAAAAGCTCCATTTGAATGTAAGTTTTTTTTAGCTCGTTTGCCGCTGTCGGCTCGCCGCGTTCTCCTTTTGTTCTTGGGACGTGATCTGCTAGAGATGAAGCACACCAATGTTATTGCTCTGTTCCGAGCTTCAATCCGGCTTGTTTCTCCTCGACACATTTTTTTCGGCTTTCCGCGTCGCGGTGATAAAAAGCGTTAACACTGCTTATCGTTTTGGTCTGTACAGAGAAAATTCGCATTTGAGGGTGTTGAATTTTAACTCTGATTGCGTTAGCATCGCTCTCAAGTATAATTGTTAATTTAATATTTTTAAATTTTAAAAGACGGTGTATGAAATGTAAAGATTTAAATATTTTATAGGGTGATCATATCATACATTAATAACATCCTTGAATGGTAAAGTGAAACGGTTTTGATATCGTAATTAAATTGAGTACACATGGTCCCATGAGACATCGAATGCGACTAATTAAGTGTGCATATCTGCGAACAGTCCGGAGCAGTTATCCGTGTATCGCTTGGCTACGCCCGTTGTGGCTTTCGTGTTTATTTTTAGTTTCGCGTGTACATTCACTATTGCGATGAAATTTACAGCGATCACCGCGCCTCGCTGCCCGTTGGACCCCGATACTGCTCCGAATGACAAGCTACCGCTATTTCATAAATGTCTGCCATTTTACGCGAGAATTCCCGCTCGGTCGATGAGCAATAATTCTTTTGTTCAGTGGCGATAGTTCTTAATATTACTTTTATTACATGATAGAAGGGACGTTGTATATTGTTCTTGTTAATCGCTGAAATAAAAGTACCCTATTACCACAACAATATTCAATCGAGTATCAAATTAATTTTTTTTCTTCCACTGTTTTATCTAAGTTATAACCATTTACTGTGAATCATTATTATCTGTGCAATATTATTATTTTGACGATAAGATTACTATGATGTCATATGTGAGAGTAATACTGCCGAGCTATGATGACATAAAAGTTTACCTATACCTCGCACGCTTGTTCGTCAAAATACCATTAGCTGCGCAGCGCGATCCCCTTGTCAAGCCGAGATTTGGCGTGACTTAGTGACTGATTAGCAATTGCTGCGAGCTTACAGGCGCGACAGGTGGTCGGGCCACGAGCAAAGCTCTGACCCGCGTCTCTCGGCTGATTGATGGCATCTTACCCGTTCCCGACGCTGAATCTGTTGGGAAACTTGAAAAAATTACCTCATAAATAATATTGTCGCGTGAGCCGCGATTCGCAAATGTCAAATGCCGATTGTCGTGACGTGGTCCCACGCTTCGCGCCCGTGGTCTAATAACGCGAGGTCAAGTCAGGCTCATGCATATTCACGGCGACCGGCGGCTCATCTGTAACGGTCTTACGACCGGTTGTATGAGCTCATTGTTGCATGTATCCGTCCATATGGTATGAACGTCGCCCTCCGGAGCCGGCGCGACGCTTGCAACTCTTCCTCGCGCACAATGTTTATCCGCAATGTACTCTATTACAACGCTTAGTTTTTAAACAGGTTTTTCGACTTTTGTTTTTGTTCAAGGAAATCAGATACTATTTAGAGACACATTAACCTTTAGGAGGTCTTTAGTGATAATGGGTCTTGTTGCTCCGCGCAAATCCTGCATAACTTCTTTAAATTCGCATTCGATTTTGTTTTTATTTGTGGTGAAGTATTTTAAAACTATCTCGATATAAATGGATGATTCAAAAAAATGGCGATAATGTTTTAATTAAGAATTTATAATACAACTTGAACGGGTACGTACAAACTGGAATAGCACTAATTGAAAAGTTTTCCTCAAGAAGCAAATCGACGTCTAGTTACAGAAATAGTATAGGATGGGCATTGTTTTGTTTTGCTTAATAATTCGACGACGGTTTGGATTACAATGGGCCGGTCAGTTAAGGAACGACGCCGGTAGATATTTATATTCTAATTAGGTGCCAGCGGCAGCGCCCCGAGGGTGCATGCGTAATATGAAATTGTGTTTTTCTTAACACGCTCCAATAATGACATAATACATTTGACATTCTTTTAATAGGTCAATTCAACTTAAACAATTTAACCTTTTTTACAGCTGATTCTAAAACAGCGAGCTTATGTTTCACAGAAGCGGACGCAATGTCATTTTACTTAAATACTCTCTTTTTTTATTTCTTACAATGTAAAGTTCATTTAAAATTAATAAAATATTTCTCACAGCGTATATTTAAAAACAATTGAAAAATCTTGAGGGTTAAGATATTCTGATAATGATGACGAATGTAAAATCTCAGTTTTGCAAATATTTTGAATTTACTCGCAACCCTTCCTTATTTCCATAAAGTATTAGGTTGTACCATATAAGTATAAAGTTTACAGGAGACTATATAAATAAGTATAAAACTGCAACGACGCATTTCTAGCAATCTGAAGGTCATAACAATATAACGCGGGACACGTCACCTCCTCGAGCGCGACTCCATCCTCGCCAACAATAAAATAAAGATGGTGCAGTAATGCATTTTACATTTTGAAGGATCATTAAATTGCGCATTACACGGCCCGGCCCCGCCGAGAGGCAATTAAAAAAGAACTGTTAAGACACTACTCTTGAACTGAAGTCGTGTTCTCAACTGATTAAAACTGCTCTATTCTTGGCTTGCATTAAATTTTAATCAAGATAGTTCTCCGCGACTTGAGCTACTTTGTACCTTTGAACTATGTGCCACTCCAAGGTGACAATCGTGACTCCGAAACGATCTCATTTTCATGAATAAAAATGTACGCATTATTGTATTGTAATCCATATAAACCCCTATACACTACGGTCGGATGTCAAGATCTATCAATTAACGGGAAAACTTTCATATTCAAACGAGTTTGTGCAAATGACTGATGAGAGGCTTTCAGTGATCGAACGTCAATTAATATGAAATTGTTTTAATTGCATTAAAAGTGCAATTAAGAGACAATTATAACCACTCATATCGAGAATAATTCAGTACATTTAACATTTTACTAAAATTGAAGCCTTTTTAGGGTGCCACAATATTTTATTGTCATTACCGTTAATTATTCTGATTTTATCTAAACGAAATCTGTACTTATACGAGAGAAACTTTAAAACGTTTGCTTTCAGTTACAAGATTAAAATTATTATTCAAGTATGAGTCCAGCCTCATATTACTAAAGGATCCTCTTTGCTCTAAATATTATAAATATCCATCTATTAAACTCTCTTTTCTAAATTAAGTTAAAAAATAGACCACTAAAATTGTATGACAGTATATCTCCCTAAAATACATGTAAAAACACTAACACTATAATTGGATATATAATGTATGCGCATGGAACGTGCAAAACGGACGAGAGTAGAAATTGAATAAAATGCCATAAACTCGTTTCAGTATAAATGAAATTCAATATTTGCTCTGGACATTCAATAAGGTCGGCGCCATGTCGTAGGTTTCATGCCGTTTAGCATTCCCTATTATTATCTAAGTTTCATAACGACGCATAGTCAAGTTGCAATTAAATATTCATTTGTCGAGCTACTTCAATGAATATGAAAGTGTAATTTAAATACTGCAAGCTATAAAAGCAGTGATTCTTAGACTTTATAACTATGAATGATTGTTTTCAAAGTATGTAAAATAATATAGTACTGTACGTGTTTATTATGGAGTGATACTCGTTCCTACCTATATCCTGCTTTGTTATTTCCTTATGAATAAATAATAATTATCTTTTACGTGCCATAATTTCAAAGAATTTATGTTTATTTTAGTTTTATTATATGTTCAACAGCAACGTTAACACGGGCTTCTTTATATATTTACTATGTTTAAGTAGATTTAACATCCATTCGTAAAAGTGGTTTTTATTAGATAGTAGAAAATATTTAAATTAACGTAAAAATATGTTTTAGAATGCCGAGCCCATAGAAAATTTTGCTTCTGCCTCACAAAATTAATTATTTATCATTAGCAAGCATTAATTAATCAGTTAATAAAATATGAGGGTTCATCCCATTATAAACATTTTACTTTCCTCAATATAATTTGTTGAATTTGAAATAGCAATGTCGTCATCGCTTTAACAAAAACATTTTTGTTAACGGTTTTCAATTCGAGTTGGTACTTACGTACAATGCAAGTCTTGCAGGTAAGTATCATCTGACTGGAAAAGTTTTATGCTTCGCGTGTGCTTATGGCAGAGCTTATACTAACTTTGTTCATTAACTAACAGGGTTTTAATGCTTTAATTGGTACATACTGCCTTAGGAGATTTATTTCACTGTACCTTAGCTTATCAGCAATTTACATTTAGAAGACCATATTAAACAATATGAATAAAACAATTCACTAATTTAAATATAAATTATGGACGTAATACAATATCTACCTTGTCACAATTGCTGCTCTTAAAGCACCGCAGGTTGAAGAAGCGGTGGAGATTGGATAAAGAGATTTTGGGGTTCTTGCACTCTGACTCACCGGCCAAAATACAGAAGCATAAATTATAATTAACGACCGCCCATTTAAAAATCTAAAATGTTGACACAAAGAAATGTTTTTTATTTCAGTTAATTGCTCGGCGTTTTTAATTTAATTTCGTAAATGTGTTGAATTAATAACAGACAGCCTTCGCGTCGTATTGTACCTCGAATCGAAAACCACTTACACGGTACGTGGGTGACTGTCAATATCTAATCGTGTGTCGCAAAGTGCAATTCACATACGAGTTGCGAAATATAAACAGCCGATACAATACGTTTTGTACATATTCAGAAACGTGCACAGGTCGGGTCTGCAGTGTTATTCAATACGCGACCTATTTGTGGTCAAGCGCGCTGTAGACGTTCCAACCACCTCGCCGGTGTCGAGTAATACTAAACCTGTTTGGAGGTTACTTCAGATTGATATACTTGATACTGATGGTGAAGTGGCCTGTGTTATTTACCGGCACAATTAGCAATGCTAGGTTATGTTACTGGAGCCCTGCGATGGCTATGTACGCTACGGCTACGGTATCGGTTGTGGGAATTCCGACGGGGTAATAAATGTATTTTGTTATCCGTGTCCGCGAATATTTCTAAGACTTGTGAAACCACATTCGTGTTTCTATACGTGGTTGTATGCAAATTATGTTCAAAGCTGAAAGAAGAAATAGGTAATAAGTACATTAGTCAGTCTTAAAACCTATTAAATAACATGTTGTCTTAACTCCTTTATCGCATCGCTTATAAACTGTATAAACATGGAGTACGAGCCAGTATGGAATATGATTGCACTGTGATCTGCTTAATTATTGCTTTTAATTAGCAAACGTTACTGTTATCGCTCTTCTCGTCACGCTCGCTGCACTTATTTATACCTTATAATTTAATGATAATAATAAATTACTGGTATGAAGGCTGATTTTATAATAGTAGGTGTATTATTTGATTAGATTACATAGGCTTTGTAACTTTCTTGGTTTTTAATTGTGATTTATGATACTGTATAATCCTGTAGACATATACCGGCACTTTATCAAAATTGTATAAACTAGTAGCAATACAACAATGTTTATAGTGTGTGGTGGAAAATAAAAATAGTAAAATAATGTGATTATAACTGCAGTGTACTTCTGATATATTGTATTGTGCTTTAAATTTACCGTGTAACGGTCTCGTGCATTTCCCCATTTATCGTACAATTAATTTCATTTTGCAACACTAAACCCATGAGTTCATATTAAATTACTCCGTCACTTCGCTTCCTGTAAACGAGGACGCATTCGACGAGCCTAATAAGTGGGTCAAGTAATCCTTTGGAGTGTAGAGTTAGCAATCACACGCGCCACCCGCCTAATTGAAGTCCAATGTCGCGCGGCCCACCCACGGTGATTGATACAACCCGGCCGGACCGACTTCTAATAATTCGATTGTAACGTTGTTTGGCAGCGCACCAAAGTCATTTCCTCAATCGAGTACACTATTGGAGAGCCGTTCCACCCCGACACGGCGAGGAGTCGAAATCACTTTGCGTGGCACGACAAGATACGCGAGATTGATGAGCGACTGTTACGACGCGTTATCGGTAGGTCACAGACACGTGGATAAGTACAGATTTTAGGACTTAGAAAGGCGGTAGCGGGCGGCGGTGTAATAATTAGTTGCGCTATCGTCATCAATATCCATTAGTGGCGCCACACGCGACGCTCCCTGCGACGCGCCGCGCCGGCCGCCTCGCCGCCTCGCCGCCTCGCCGCCGCTGCCTTGCGCCTGCCGATACTCGATGACCGATAAGAGTTTGCACTGCCATGACTACCCCCTAGCGAAAGAAAACCGATCACTAATGCCACATCATTAACTCGCAAATGACCTACTTCAAGTGTTTTAATTTCCTTTGTGCTCTATGAAAGGAACGGTTGTTATTTTAGCGGCAATACAAAAGACCTTTATTTAATATCGAATGTAAGCGTGCAGCGAACCCGCGGAGCGAAACGATTTAATTTGAAACTTCACCTCTCGAATGATCCTAGCAAAGGGTTGCCCGTTGCCCTAATCTTTGAACTATGGCTTGACCGTTAATACGCATATATAATTCGCTCTTCGATTATTTAGTGTATTAGAATGGTATGCCGAAGTAGGAATAAATTAGTTTCGTGTTTGGGAACAAAACCGACCCGTAGTTAATGTAACGGTCGCGGCGTTATAAGAGTTAACTTATTCAACTGCTGTCTTATTATTTGTACTTGTGGTGCAATAAGTGTTACGTAAAGAGTAATAAACGCATTGTGCGTAAGGAAATATGAATACAAACGTCGGATAGTACTTATGTAAATAAACATGAACTATATTTACAAAATACACAAAAATTATTTTCATAAAAATATTTTTGGTTGAAGAAAGTTCTCATATTTTAACTCAATTTAATACTTCCGTTTTGAGAAATATAAAAAAAAAATATTTTTTTACTTTACTTGAACTCTGGCCTATGAACCGGTTTGGCGCCCTTTACGCATTTGACCCTAGACTCAAATCGGGCAGGTGTAAGCTCGCCCTAAGACCTCAGCTTCTACAATCCTCATTTACATAGCGACGGTATCTTGTGCACTCCGTATGCACATCTCACTTTATAATTCAAATGATTTACCCGAACGCGAGATGAACTCGGGAAATGTGAGAAATTGTAACGGACTTATGTCACTTAGTTAAAACTCTCGTGACGTCTGATTTAAATTTTATGTCGGGATTAGTTTTTAACCGATTTCAAAAAAGGAGGTTATCAATTTGACATATAGGTAATATTGTTGGAATTTGTATAATAAGAGTATGATACTCCATTTAGGCTTCCGATTACATGTATGAATACTTATTTTCGTGAATTTATGGTTGTACGTTTGAAATTTTACGACGTATTTCTCGAAAACTAAAAGTCATAACAAGATAATGTTGATATAAGTGAGGAACACTTTAAGCTTGATTAAAATCGGTCCAGTAGTTTCAGAGATATGGGTCAGTTAACAAAATTTCGGTAGATAGTTGTATAAAAAAAGTCCTTCCTTGCTTCGATAATTTCTTGTTTACTAACTCAGGTGGTAATATGGAGCGTAAGTACAAGAAAGCAATATTTGCACATGCATGGAACCGACTACAAATTGGATTTAAAGACTCAAACTACTTCCAACATTGTTTGCTAATCGCGAAAGTTTAATACTCGAACAAAATATGGTACAGCTTAAGAAATTCATCCTGCATTATGAAAGTAATATTTTTATCAGATCTAGTCGGTTACGCTAATGAATATTCATTGGGAACAGGAAGAGGTTAGTTGTGCTCCGTAACTTGCTCCTCATTGTTTTAAACCACTGCACTGGCCGCTAAGTTAAATGACAAATTTATTGAGAACGGTCCTTTTGCGAATAAGTGAAGTTTGTTTTTAACTCACTTTTATAACTGGCGCGTTATTAGTATTATAACTAGTTTGTTTATTGTGTTATGGTTTTATGGTTTACTGTTTTATAAAATTTACATTATTGTACTTTAGCCAACGCCAAAACCTACCTTAGTTTGATCAGTCATTTCACGTCTTTGTTTTCGTTTAGGTATATGTTCTTTGCCCTAAATTTCATCAAAATTCTCTCAGTCGTATAATATCCAAAAAACTTCGCATTGGATTAATTTTGATTCGATTAAAAACATCGCGTGTCCTTGGCTGCAAAAAGAAGTGGTTATTTAAACGCAATCCTCATTTTTTCTAAAAATACGTACAACAACAAAGTTAAATTGAGATGAGGCATCGCTGAAGCGCGCTTGATGTTAACAGCAGTGGCCTTGCCCGGAGTAATCAAATTAGTCGCGTGACGTCACCGACACCATCGCACCGACCAATTAGCGGACCGACCATAACACGTAACACCGTGACGTGTCTAGGTGCGCACGATTTACCTACATGCAAATATTATACTTAAATCTATATTTGTGTAATCTGTATCTTTTTCTTTTTCGATAAAAACGCTTTGAAGATTATTTCATTTACGTCGATTGTCGTCATTGTAAAACTCCTAAGTTGCAACGTTAACGATCAAATGTATTAAGCAATCTTTATTAATTTTATCGACATTGTGTTTATTTTCAACGCGTTCGAACCTTGAGCTTTTGTTTCCGATGACGCCTTTTTAATACACCTAGTTAGTCAACATTTGTTGCGCAACCATTCAATATAAACCTCTATAATCGTTAATATATTACATCAATTTGGTCATCCTTATAAAGAAGCGTGGGCTCCGTCCACAAAAGTAAAGACTTCCTTCGGTTACGTCACTCTCTTTATGATTCAGGCTTTCTGCTTCATTAGCCGTAAGATACAATTCAATAAACGTACTGAACTTTGACCTCGTATTGTTATCTTTGGAAATAAAATGTTTAATTGATTGTTCCAATAAAATATGTCCCTGAAATGTATTTTGGCTAGCATACTGAGCGAGTATCTATTTTAAAATGCAGTAATAACTATAACCCTTTATGTATGGGATACAAAATGTTATTCGATAAGAAGTTCCCGTTCTCAATTCAAATGAGAAGAATAAGAAATACGTACCATGAAGAGATATGAACGCAGACTCTCTGTAGCTTTTGCTTATCAAGTATATACACCACACATCGTTCTCGTCAAAATGAGACAACTTTGCGAAACCAGTTTGATGGAGATGCTATCTGATTTTCAAGTATCCAGCTCCTAGTTTTCTTGTACATTTCATTGTATAAAATTACAAAGGTTTGTTTGGTCTGGGAACAATATTACGATTACGTCATTCATAAAGCAAGTGCATTAATGTAGGTAGCGGAGGCGCCATCTTTATGTTCTCCGCTGCGGCCTGCTCTTGATATGAAAAGCTGTGTTCCGAGAATGACGTTCATAATAGAACGCAACTTGCAAAGCTAGCGTTACAATTTATGTCATTCTATGACCACTCATTTTTGCTGTAATGCCAATGAACATTGATGTTGAAGGATTAGCAGTCATATCTCATTTGCAAATAAAATTTCACTGCTAAAGTTCTCTTTTGTTTGCCATTTCAACTTTGCTATTAATTTCGGGTTTAGGCAAATCATTCAGAGTTCCAGAAGTCATTGAAAGCGCCTTTTCACTTGCGATAAATGATATCAATCGGTGCAAATTACGCGCGCAATTTCAGCAACATGATACTGTAAGTAAATGTTCCCAGACGGCTAATGAAAGTTCACAAAGCCAACACGGGATCGCGCTTATTTAGAGACGACGATGTCGAGCAGATGACGCCCAAACAAATCTCAATATCTAGCATATGGTATGAACGTTCGGAGCGGTGGCAAAGAGAACTCCGAACAGTTATAAGACATCGAAAATAGATTCTGCGAACGGGGTTACACGCACCTGTTATTTAGTTTTCAGGCGGGCGCGGGGTGGCAGGGATGCGCGGAGGTATAGCAGATTCATTAATAATGGTCCGCAATGAGACGCCCTTATTTACGAGCTGCGGCGACTGAGTCGAACCGCATAGCACGCGTCCCAGCGATACGCTTGCTCTATGAGACTTATGTACATAGATGGCTCTATTTTGTCTTTGAACTTTCAAAGCTCTTTACAGTGCCAACGCAACTGTCACAAATATCTATTCAGAATATAAGTCGTACATGAGACCCAATTCCATGGGAACGTAACAATGGCCACCATTTATTCTAGACATGGCCAAAAATAAAAAGCATTACTTACGCAAAGTGCACATTAATCTCGTAATTTTTAAAAGATAAAAGCGGTTGAATTTGTCGCACAAACAAGTCACGTAATTGGCTTGATTTTATTTTGAAAATGCACAAGGAGAAGCTGTTAAAATGTCGAGTAACGAAGAGTTCAACACACTATTCAGTAAATCGATTCTATTGTCAACCGCTGTGATACTCGTGTATCTCGTACAAAAGACCTCAAAAATGACAAAAAATATTTTCTGAAATCAAGTCAATGCGATGGGAAGTGTTAATAATGAAAATAAATCTTGATATTTTAATATAATTTCGTGGAAACTTATATAAAGTACTTGTTTTAATTGTATTGATAATTCAAATTTAAAATGTGGCCAATTGTGTTGGTAACTCAACGCAATATTCTTATCAGCCTCGTTAGCCCCGACTATTTGATCTATCATCAAATCCTGAATAAAATGTGATATTTGTTTTTATATTTGTAACGTTAATATTCGAATGAGATTTATAAAGATTATTCGCAATATCATTTTATTCGAGTTAGACTCTACGTTATTTAAAGTAGGCACAAACAAAATATGTTATTATTTTCCTCTCGATCAAATATATAGTGTTACACGATCTGCAATTTATTTAGGTACATTATAACGCAAAACCATTGTGAATAGATGTTAACATTGTTATGACTCAGTATTTTTTATCAAGCATCTATTTAATCACATTCATCCATTGTTATAACTAAATACGTTCTTAAAACGGAAGGCTTTTATGATAACCAACGCTTTAAACGGCTGTGACGAAGCGTACGCCGGAGTTTCGAAATAAAAAATCGGTAACCATATAGAATCTCTATTGCTCCATGTTACGACAGAAATGGATCAAATAAACAAACCGACCATCGTACTAAATTCGTACATAAACACAGCGATGGTAGGACTAGGCAGAGGGATGAGGTAAGCGGCCTCAAAAGCCACTTAGCGCACAGTTCGTTCGACACCGCTCACTGCGTTTCTTATTACTTAGATAATAACAATTCCGGTAATGCTATTACAACACTTTTATGCCGTTGACTTCGGCCGAAATAATGTGAAACGCAATAATTTCGATAGTGGTGTCGATATTTCGGCGCGTTAGCGTACCGAGTAACAATGCAAGCCAGTAGAAGTCTTTCATTTCCGTGCCCATGTCACAGATCGGAACCCAATTCACTACGTGGATCATCCCAGGCAGAGCAAACGTGTAAGTTCAGCCAAAGGTCGGAAATCAGACGGCCAATGGTTTCAGAAATATTTTTGTTGCTCGTGAATCTAATTAAACGCTAGAATAACCGTGTGAAGGGCTCATTCACGATGCACACCAAAATATGTATATGCTTTAAGTCATTGATATAAAGATGTACGTACTCGACAATTGCAGATAGATTTTTGAACTTAATGAAAACTAAATGAAAAAAATACTAGGTAGGGTCTTATGCCGCAATATTCAAGTATCCACAAACATTTGCTATAAATTAATCGTAATTATTATCTCATTAGGAGTATTATTAATTGATCCTAATATCTTACAATATTTTTGGGGAGGAATAGGAAATATAATTAATTCTTCCGTGGGTGATACCTTTTGGCCTTGATAACTAAATTTACTATATTTACATTGAACAAGGTTGACTGACTAAATTTAGCTAAAACGAGGTATAGTCATGAGTTTTAAAAAGATAAATTTTAATTTATTTTTGGGCACTATAACTACTAACTACTATAATAGTAGGAATATAAATTTGTCTGAAATTATAATAAAGCACAGAATATCGTCTGAAAAATATAGTCTTATCGAAGTGTAACTATCAGGTTAAGTATACTAGAAGAAAATGCAATAAATAAATCACAAACGATGCCTTCGTGCTCTCAGCTTGTGTAAGCCAATTACAGCGATGCGCTTCAAGGAAGCTAAGCAGTTTCTAAATTCTTCGTATATTTAATTTAACTTAATTGGTATATATGAATTCATAAGATTTTGTTAGTGGCCTTATTAATGCGCCGGCCGGACAAAAAATGAAGATCACACTCGTAAACTCATAAAGCGAATTAATGGAATATGATAAGACATTTTAATTTACTTTAACTTTGTTTATGTAAATGTTAAACAGATTCAGTTGATGATTTGTTTGAGTCATTTATTTTTTTAGCATAATATGAGTTATGCATAAAGGACAGTATTAAATATTTTGCGATGTCATTCATGACTCCCCTAATCATTTAATGTGCGAACTTTAACAACACATTATTTTTTGGCATATCCATTGAGGACACTTAAGAATAGGCAGTCAGTAGTCATTTGTTATAATGCTCTCAAACACTACTAATGAATGATACAGGAAGCACGGCGCGTGCGCAATGAAGTGATGTGAAGATGAGTTGCGTGGGCGAGCTCCCGCCCGAGTATTTGTTATTCGTCTATCGCCCATTTGAACTTCACAAGACTTGTCAATGAAGCGAAATAAGGTCGTTAATGCGATGACAATTGGCATCGATAAATGATATAACGTACACAAAACTCAGCATTGAGGACACGTGTGATAGATTTATACGTTGGCTAATGTCTTTCTAGATCATGCGGACGGAATCGTATCATAATTTAACACCGCCTCGTCGAGAGGTGTGGTATGGCGTGGACACGCACGGCGATTGGTAACAGTTTTTTCTTTGTGGAGGTAAAATATATACTAATGTGCGAATGTATAGCACTGCGTTTCGCGTGGGACGAAACGATGCATTTTTTGCGGGCATAAGATGAACACTGGGTCGTTGAACTTCACCACTCGTCTCGAGGCCGCCGAATTCGCCAACCGACCGCGTCATAAGAGATACAATTAAATGCATTTTTTGCTGAAATTAACGTCACGTTTTCCTATTTCGTGTGTCAAAACTAGACGATAAAATGTTTGCAGATAATGCTTAAATTTTGTAGGATATGGGAGTGAGATGTACGAAGTATGTGTGATATGTAGATATCTGATTACATAGGCATTTGAGTGCTGAGTGAGTCGCGTGCGGTGTTTGCCAACGTTGGCACGCATTGCGAGCCGCCGGCCAATATTGGAGGATGCAGCACATCTGTCCATACCCTACACCTGTATAAGATCGGTTTCGATGCTTTCATTTGTAGAAATAAAATATATTTCCTTCCTATTTGAGATCAGGGCAAGGGGTTCGATTGGCTGTTTTAATGGCATTACTTTATTTCTTCGGTACGTCCTGTAGCATTACTAAAGAAATAAAATAATTATGTATACAGTTTGATCATTATTTATTTATTCATAGAACAGACAAAAAGTCATATATCCTAATATGCAAAGATGTTTCAGATTGTAGAGATACGTCGACAATATTCTCTATCTAAAAAATAAAATTATATTTATGAAAGCACAAAAAAGGAAACGCCAATTCGGCATTTGAAAAACAAGACAATTGTAATATTAATTGTAAAGCTCCCTCCTTGCAAATAATTATTTCATAACGTTGACCGAACAACGTTAATGTCTGAAAGAAGAAGTTAAGAACTGCTTACTTTAAGGGACAGGAAAAATCAACAGAGTGGCTCAAGTAATGTTTTTTACACTAAGGCGACGGCACAAAGGCAGACTTTATCATTTAGCTTTCGAGATTTTTTAAACAATTTTTTCATCCTAACCAAATGCTTTAATGCATATTACGTTTTCAATGTTAGCCAATAAATTTGTTTAATTGTCTACATTGTTTTCGTGTCGGTAATTGCACATTATCGAGGTTATTACACTGTACACACGCCTGATTCATACATTTAGAGCTAACCTTAATTTTTTAGTTTTTAATCGTGCTCTTTTCGAGGCGACTTAGACAAGAAATGTTAAATAATGAGCTTTTTAGGTGTCACGCTCGAAGGCGCATTTCATAAAAACCACGTCGTGAAATGAGCCTGCATCCGCCTTAATGCATTATATTATGAAACGAATTTATTTTTTTGTTTAGCTGTTTGTGTATGTTGCTGTGACGAAAAGAAGCTTTTTAAAGGAAAAATGAAACGAAAATTTTAATATGTATTTAAATAATTATCCTAATTTCCTGTCATATAAAATGTAGAGTCTACTGGGTGTCGTCTATTGCAAAGCTTTCAAAAATTCTTTACGGCATAGTACTAACCTTAGTTTTAGATATAAAACCATATTTTATTATGTACTCTACATTTTTCTTTATAAAGAAAGAAAATCTCTAGTTTTAAATATTACAAGTCAATTTTAAGTTTTAGATCCCTTTTGTGGTACCAAAGTACGGGCAATACGGTCGTCATCGATCCCTGTTCTTGTTTATTTATTTGGTCTCATGTCTCCTGCCATATATAATAAAGTCTTCGTTAGATATTCTGTTTATGTGAACTTTACGATCATATATTATTTCGATCAAACGTCGTGGTTGCATTTCCTTTGCCTTTATTTAAATCTCTACATTCACAATTTGGTTGCTACGAGTCTGCTCTACTTGAATATAAATCATGTATCTGGTAACATTAATTTCATTTATTACCCTGCAAATATTTGACCTTTCGTGATCATACAAAACACTTAAATTTATCGCAAGGATTTTTTGCCTAGCCGTGACCGCTTAATTATAACGTACTGAAAGGCTCTTAGATTTTAGATAATAGAATCTATAATCATCTTCTCAGAAGTTAAAGTATATTTTCGCATGTTTAGTATGAGTCAGAAGTTTAGCTGGCTGTTCCCATTTTCAATCTAGTGCATATTGCAGAGTGGTCGTGCAGGACAGGTCACGCGCAAACCCGTTCCTCGGCGCACTTTCACCGCTCCTCGCTTGCTCCCGCGCCACTCTGCATCTCGCTTGCACACTATCGGTCGCCCCCTTCCTTTAACCGATTGCACCGACACCCTAATAATATATATTCAAATCGTCTAATCGATACTTACCCCAACTTATTGCAAATGCGTTAAAAGACGCTAGCCAAAGTTTCGCGATACATTCAATTTTGCGGCTAGGCGCCTCGCCGACTTCGCTACGTTAATTAGAAAATGTAATCATCCGTTAATGTGTTTATGAAGCGGTGCAAGAACACATTGACCGTTTAAAAGTCACAATCGACGGGGCGGGCGGAAGTGTGGCAGTGGCGAAAAGCTCGCAACTGCATGAGGAGAAAGGAAGCGGCGCGACGTGATAAGGTAAGGGGGGCGCGGGGTGTGTGCGACAAGGAAGGAAGGACGGCGGCGGGGCGCGCGCGGCGGGCNCCCGCGCCGCGCCGCTCGCCTCCCGTCAGTCGCCCGCCGACTCCGCTTGTGCTTGTGTGAATCGCGCCGCTCTGTGCACCGCACTCGTGCTCCGAACACGACGCGTGCCGACCCGCTGTGGCCGCGAACGCGACCTCTACCCTACCGGCGAATCGTTTCTCTTTAACTTTGTGCGACTTGCTATGATTTGACTTTTGGACATTCACATCCCCTTACCCGGCTTGTTTATCCCCCATCATGTAAGTGTTACGCTAATTTTTTTAGGCATTTCCAACTTGTAGTCGAATTCGGAAGTCGCGTTAAAGTGTGTATCGTGAAAGTTTGTGAAATATAGTGAGGTTTTTTTGACGTGCTCCCTTCGTGTACCGTTAGTAAATTTCGTGAGATTTTGTGATTTGAAAAATTGGATACCGTTTTTTGGGCGATTTCCGAAATTCGACAGAAATTTGAAATAGCCTGAACGATCGACTCCCTTGAGTGATAAAGGCTGTCAAGTCGGTAGTTTCGGTAAGGACTCAGCAACGGCCCGCATGAGAGCTTTTGCAATTAGTTGGACCCGTTCCGTGCAGTGCCATACGGTCGCGCTTGCACGAGGGCACGAATGTTAAAGCTTTCATCGATATTGCCAATAACGTAAAAGTTTGCTAAGTAGAAATCTTTCGTAATCCCGTAACGGCGCTATTAACTTAGTCTCTACAGCTAAAAGTTTCCATAACCATTTCAGTAATGGGCTATCATGTTTTTAGAATTCTTGAACACTTCACAAAATCAAAACCTGCATTATAAACCCACTCTTTATATCCATATCAAAAAATAGATTGTCATATCGCTAAGATAAATCGTCAGATTCATAAAGATTACGTAAATTTTATAACGATTTGTTTATTCTGGAAATCAATTCGTAATAAAATACAAATTTCAACGAACTCTACATAATTTGTAGAGTTGTAAAAACATTCATCTACTCATAACCACAATCGCGAATTCCGACGTCACATTATTATTGGTCGGTTCGGTTTTTATTGAAAGCCTAAATCGCAACTAAAATTTAAGTTCCGGAATTGACGAGCACCGCACCAATGGTTATGGGCACAAAGTACTCCATCACAGAGCTGTAACGCGCTAAATGAAAAAAGATTTAAAATTGAGCTCGAATAAAACGTGCATGTGTTAATTTTTAAAAATCTCGGTATATTGGTTCAACTAAGGTCCACAATGGTTTGTTTGCTACGTTTCATCTACGAGGGTAACAGCTGGCTTCGCTACCTGCTCCTAACAATAAAACGTCTGTCAACAGAGGGCTCGCTCTGGATTATTATTTTCTATATTTCACTAACTGTAAAGGTACGTAAAACAAATGTTCAAATGTCTATTTCGATCGTTCCACATCAACAAATATTTTAACGCATACAAATGGGATAACGCAAATTCGATTATTAAGATGGTAGTTTGTATTTGATGAACAGTAATAAGCATATTTTTGTCAGTTATTCTACAAACTGAAAACGTCTAGCTTTTGTGTGTGTGAAATATGATAAAAATAAATATCGCTCGTGTGTATTTAAACATGTTAAGTGCTCAACTCCATAATATGTCTTTTAAAATTAATATTATCAACGAAGGGAAGTCGTTTTTTTCCTAAAACCGTTAAAATGAAGGAAGATTTTTATAGTATAATTAAGTCACCATAATCTGAATAGTATCGCCACAAAATGTAACTCCGATAATGCCTATCTGAAAGAATTATCTTATCTACGCGTAGAATAAACGAACACGACACACCGGTCCAATTCGCAAATTAAAAATGAAATTAATCATTGATAAAATACGACGAATTTATCCTGTGCTTGCTAGTGGAATATTTTAAGGAAACTCAATACTAATGATGTGAAAAGGCTGTCTATTTAAATAATATCAATTATTTGTTCTGTATTATATTATTAAGTTCACTATTACGTTTTGTTCTAAGATTGTAATGTGCGATATATTATAAAAAATATACTGAGAATGAAAATTATAATCGGAGTTCTAGAGCGCCGATATTATTAATATTCATCAAACGATATAACTTATTTGCATACGATACTGTTATATAATAGTACAATTCAATAAGATTTCTAAATATTATAAGCAATAACTTACGACTTTAAATGTATTCATTTTATCTAACTAAGACTTGAGATATTTGTTTAAATATTTTGTGCTTAGAAATGACGGATAAATATATAATTTCAAACTAAAAAAAATATAAAATATTCTAAACACTATTGCTTAATTCATATTAGGTCCTAAATTTTTTTAGGGAAATATCTGCCTATTTTACACGTTGAAATACCGATAGGTGAGTGTCATAATATTCCCAGTACTGTATGGGTATCAAATAAACTAATATTGCTCCGAAGGCCCTTTGTCCAATAACATGTGACCGACGTTCCACGTTTGTGCAACTAACTAAATTTAAACTGGCGATTTACCATTCACTTTGAATATGTCCTCCTATTTGAACAATTAATCATCGTTTAAAAAAATAAAATATGTAAATTGTTTGTCGTTACATAATAATAATATGATCGATAAATAACACAAATACATAAAATTAAAAATACTAGCAACGACATCAGTATCTAAATCATTACACCTTCGCCCTTCCATCGCCGCGTTAAAATTCAACAGCCTCTTGAATCATTACCCCGGGCCAATAAATAAATGTAAGTTTTCCTTATAGCATAATGTCGGCCGTTTATTTATCTGCCATGTTCGGTGCCGTGTTTATTTTTACGTTTTGCCGATGCGATCAGTTTAATGTCCGCGCACAATCGCGGGTCCTGGGCGCTCCCGCCGTGCTCGATAAGGCGCGCACATTAATGGGGCGCTGCAGCGATAGCGCCGGAGTCGTGTAATTTGCGCCTCGTAAATTTTAAGCCGTCGCAAATTTTTCGCTTCTCCCGCTAATTACGAGTCTGCAGGCGTCCCCAAAGGCAGCTTAATGCACTTCGTACACGTCCCGAATGCAAGAGTAGCGCCGACCGATCTGCTCTATCCACCTTAACAATGGCCTTTGTTTTGACTGCCGGAACTGACCTACGTGCTCGGCTAATCATTCTTTTTGATTGGCTCATTACTACAGAGATTGTGGCGATAGTGTAACGGAAAATATATTTAATACTCTTGCAAATAAAATAACACTAACATACTTTATTTATCGCAACATAGCAATTAAACATAAAAATGATGAAACACTTTCTCAGCAAAAATACATTTGCACATTTTATTCACATTGGTGCTGTCTCCTTATTTAGCTTATGTCAGCTTTATTTTCCAAATTTATTACTACAAAAAGCTTGCGCTGAGTCAACCACGCGCGACCAGCCAATAGAGGACTGTGCAGAGAATAACAAATGTTAAATCGGTGACATCACTTGCGAGTCACATCACATCGATTCGAGGCACTTCGACATCTCGATATTCAACCTTTGCACTTTTAAAATAGAGGCTATGTTCCGTTACAGAATTAAGCTCATGAACGGTATTATAAACATGAGTGATTTCGACATAAATATCACATTTAAAAATTAAATTTTCCTCGTCGACTGCTTTACTCTTTAAATGACGTGCGTAATTGTGGTAATTATTTACATTATAATGTGCTATAAACATGTTTATTTTTAATATGCTCGACCACGAATGTCCTACGGAATATGTTATAATGTTACAACCTACAGTAATTAATCTACTTTCCTAGACTTGTAACCCTGATGTACATGATTGATCATATTTTATTATTATAATAAAGGGTAAATACAATGTTAATATTGGGATAGGTTACATCAACAATAATCTCTGAGAAACATGGGAAAACTGTCGGACAGAGGAACATTAATCAACTGAAGAATACAGCTTTAATAGCCTAAAATGTACGTACAACTTTTGTACAGAAACATTGATTTTAATCTAGTAATTAATTACAGCTATTAAAATTTGGAAGGCACTTTGTTGGCGATTAAATAAACATCTAGGATCACGAAGGGAATTCTCCTCTTCAACCATGAATTTATTATATGCATAAAGTTTAAATAATGAAAAGAGACAATACAAGATTTGAAACAAGGCAATGAGTATGTCATAGTTCCAATGAAGCGTGTAGTCAGGTAGTGGTAGTTTTTTTAGCAGTCTGTGTCTGCGGCTGGCGCGATGGAGCGCGACACAGCGGCCCAAGGTCGCCTCCTGCTAGTGTCAACCCATTTTATGCCTTATTACTGACTGGCCTTGTAGCCCCACTTTTTATCTTTTGGACAACGTAATGCTCCAATTGACAATAGCCATTTCCAGTCGCGATAAGACTATTCAAAGATAACAAAAGCAACTTAACTAAACCACTTTTTTAATTGAACTTATAATTTGTTTCGTCACGTATTGATAAACTTTGTTGTGATTGCACAATGGAATAAATGCGATTAGTAAGTAAACTTGCAAATCTTAAAATACGTTACTGAGAAATGCTGTTGCTGTGTGAATTCAAATATCGTGTATTCAAATAAATATTGCTCGTATAAACCGTTTTGCTCTAAATGACGGTCTTCCTGTATTGCAGACAAGTATCGTTCTAAAGACAATTTAAAACTATTACTTGTTGTTGTAGAACAGAGGCCTATAATTATTGAGATATGATTTAGCCACTCGCTTTAAGAACACGACGCAATGCCATTAAAATTTTATTCATGATCTATGTCTTCCACAATGCTGGATACTTGAAGCTTTATGATAATTAATTCTGTCCTCCATATATTGGATTCCATTTTTTATAACTAAACCTCAATTTCTTATACAAACATCCGAAATTTTAAATAGTTAACGTTTATGCCTGTTTCAATCTCGGTTCCGATTAATTTATTAATTGTGAATGTCTTTCTGTTGTAAGCATTTTTACTAAAGCATGACGTTTGACCTTAACCTAATACCGACTGCAGTAATTCTCTCAATTTCAATAATAAAGCCTTCATACATTGCTACATTCACTTTATGCTCTATTAGTTGGGATATTATATATTTTCTTAATAAAAATAATGGTTCGTATTCTAAATGTAAATTGATAATACGTGCGAAACAATTATAATTGAAAGCATTGGCACCGTTCAAAGTTTCATTTTCCTGTGTACGCCTCTTATTCAAACATCAAATTAATTAACTAGGGAGGTTCTTTATCCGATGAATAAGAGGTGAGTAAAAGATGAAAAATGTTCTGTTGATTTTGTTAATGTTTCGAAGGGTTGTTTGACCCATATTAATTTGTGATGATACTGAAATTAAAGCTTTCTCGTAGGAAACCTATTGTACTAAAATATTAAATAGGAACAATCCATCACTTTGAGCTAGCCGGTTTTAATTAAATGACGTCATTTTAGCCGAATGTCAAAGTAATTTATTTGTCGTTTAAGGTTTTGTCCGGGCAACCACACCGTTTCATTGTCATCTCCGAAAGCTGTAGCGCTGCTTTACTTAGTTTGGTTTTTACAGCCATCCCTTGTCCTTCTAGCTCAGATTAAATTTGAAGCCGATTATCAGATCTACAAGTTCCTGATTTGTGAAAAGCAACGTTCTAAAATTCAATACTAATAGCTAGTTAGCATCTGATTTTAAATGATTTTTAATTACAATATGAGAACTAACAAATGCACAAGCTTTGAAAGATTGTCGCATTGTGAAAGCAGGAATAATAATAATAGTAATGATTGTACTGCAACAATCACGCCACGTCAGCTCGGCGGTGAACGTGCAAATGTCGCGTAAAGTTCAATCACGGCGGCGAAAGGTGCGGTAGAGTGAGCTACAATGTGCATTCATTTGACAATAAGTGTCGGCTGTTTTGAAATCGCGGAATTTATTTTTTCATTTACTAAAATTCAAAACTTGCAGCGCTGTTTTTTGAACTCGATTTATTGGACGTACTGGAAATACGTTGGATTTCTAAAATGCTACTATCGTGTGTATGTTGGTACGTTATTGCAAGCTAATATCGTTCTGTTTGTATTGTATTGTAAACATATCATATCGTCTTTAATGATTATTATTATATGAATCCATAAGAAGACCGTCACGATTTTGAATATTAGCAAAAACTCTTGTAGGCTTGTGTAACTTGGGCACAACTTATTTGCTTCTTTTATTCGAAGCTTAATACACAACTCATAAAAAACGTGAGTATGATGCCTATAGTTCAAATAATTAAAACTTTTTCATTGTATTTTGTCAAATGAACGCTTTACTTATTGAAAAGATCATTGGTTTTAGCCCCTCGCATTCCTATTGTCTTGATAGCTCAGTGGCGAGAGCGCCCTCTCATACGGTGGGAGACCCAGGTTCGAATCCCGGTCAAGACCACGGGTGCGAGCGTGCGGCGCAGCTTAATAACGATGATTATTACTTATGCACTCTACCGCAGTGTTCGCGGATCTATTAAGCGTTCCTGATAAATTCCTCGATAGGGACTAGATCGAATCTTCGTGCACAAAGGATCCGGCCCGACTGTTTTTTCTCCCCCGCCTCACCCCAGCGCCCGACCGCTCTCACGAGATTCTTATTTAGATTCGCTTCCGTCTGATTGCTCTTGGTAATCTTTTCACTAGGTTATTGAATGTCTTCCCCGTGCGTGTCGAGCGCCGAAGGAACTCAGCCACCGGCGCCGACGGTAAAGGAATCGCCATATCCTTTGACGCTGCCATTCTCGATTTCTTGTTTAATGCTCAAAATAAAACGATGACCATTTCGCTTTGAACATGTTTAGTTATGTGTGCTCTGTGGGATTACTTTGGCGATGTGCATCCGATCGTCGTTTGAATATCTGCGTACGTGGATTTGATAGTCGTTTGGTTGTGCACACCGTTTGTAAATATATAAAGGCAGCGTATTATTTTAAACTTTTAGTTTGGATTGAGTCTTTATGGCAATGTATCGTTAGAAAGGTTTTGCATAATATCAGTTTAAGCCAATTCTTTATATGAAAAACTCGCCTTTGACATGATGTATTGTTAAACTAAACAAAATAATTACATTATCCTTAGTTTATTACATGTACAAAGAAAAATCCATCCAAAAATTAGGTTGCATAAATCCATTTTCATATGTTAATGCAAGATAAACAATCACAGAGGACGATTATAACAGACCAGGTAATAAAAGTGAATAAATGTTTAAACGAGTTTGAAAGAATTTCAGTGAGATATCTCTTTCAAAGTTGAACATGTCGCTGTCAGCGTTGGCGCGCCAGGAGATGGGAAAAATAACGCTGCATTCACCGTCATCAAAAATAAAATTTGTAGATTATGCACGACGTTGAGCGCGTCGTTGCGTTGCCGTACACCGGGGCTATTTTCAACTGGGTTATGCTTTAAATAGCACATTACGATAGGATTTGGTTTCACAAGTTTTTCCTACTTCTCGGCCCGGCACCGTCACGTTTCGGCTCGCGGCGCCCACACAAAGAATTTTTCCGCGATTATATACCTCTAACACTCATTTTTATTGAGCAACATCTTAATGCTACACATTTCAGTGACACAGTTTGGCGTATTTCTGTATAATTTATCTGGCAATAATTTGTATGTTTTCGTTGATCGCGCTGGTGTTTCGGAGGGGAGTAGTATTTATGTCTTCTGGCGAACGTTATTATTGGTGCGACACCTGTCCAAAACGTGCGCACCACTGATCACCTGTCATCCTCCTTCCTAACAACCCAACACTCGACTACACCACGCATCGCTAAATGTTCCATACTAATGGTTATGATGAATCGAAAACAAGCATCGACCTATATGAAACACGACGTCTGAATAATAAATATAGCTGTGAATTACAAGCACCCGTTTATATAAATAGTTTATTGATATTAGTTATAGGCTTAACCAAGACCACATATCCGCATTTGAAATGTTTTTAAGAATTCGTCTTCAACAAAACAATCGTTTTTATATATGTTTTTTGCGGTTGAAATTATTATTTTACTTGAAAGATCTTGTTAAATATGATGTATTATATTTTATTGGATATAAATGAAATTCATGGAATTTTATGAGGCTGTGTTAGTAATAAATCTATTAATAGATTTCACCTAGGGAGGATATTATCTACCAAGATAGAAAATTTAATTTTAGAATTCCACGTGCCTTCCTTTGAATGACTTTACTCGTTAAAATGTTTTAAAGAAACCTTACTTTCAGATCATGTTGAATTAAAAAAAACATCTAAACAACCTTTAAAAGTGATTAAACATTGAAGAATAGTTTGAACTACGTCTTGTATATGTATAAAATTAATTAGTTAAGAGTAGCGGAAAATTATTATGGGATATTGTTCGATAATCATTGCGGTTAATTTATTATAATTATTGTGACCAAAACAACCAATTATCTACAAGTATATCTCTATTCTATAATTAATAGTGCACGTGCGAATTTAAACAGTGCTAATTAATAAATTGGGACAGCATTATAATAGGTAACTAATATGCATTGTGAACAAGATTTTCTTTGTGTGGAGGTAGATGTGCGTCGCACAAAGGAAATCTTAGCAGCGCGGCCCAATAACGGCCCCCGCGCGCGCTTGCTAACCCGGTAGCCGCTTGAGCTTGGCTCCGGGGCGACCTGCCCGGAGAGTAACCAGTGTGTTTTGTTGTTCGCAGAGTTGAGCCCCGCACCGCACCGGCTTATCGCTGACCGCCGAGCCGCTAATTACGCTTATTTCGCGCCCCACCGTGCCCGCCCAGATCCCGCACCGGCCGCCGCCGCCATGCTCGCGCACCAAGCACCGCTCGCCCTCTACTAAATCAACCGTCAACATCGATACGATCGCGTGTGATAATATTTTAATACTTGCCTAATTAAGCTTGCAACTTCGGTGTCTTTCTAACTTAATTGTAAGATTAATATTTTGTAAATTAGTAATCTTCGCGCGTCTATCGGCGCGTCGTAATTTGTCTCCTCGAGTGTGCAGCAGTGTTTAGTGAAGGGTGCGCGAGCGCCGTACAAACGACGTAAACAAATCGTGTGAGAAGTGTACCGGAGCGCGCGGGCGCGCTCGCCCTACGCCGCCTATGCGCCGCACTTCAGCGTAACTGTGCGCGAATTTAAACTACGACTATAGTGGCAACGATGGCAACCATGGTGAATATGAATAGCCTCCTGAACGGAAAGGACTCTCGCTGGCTGCAGCTCGAAGTGTGCCGCGAATTTCAACGAAATAAGTGTTCGCGACCAGACAACGAGTGCAAGTTTGCGCACCCCCCGACCACCGTCGAAGTGCAGAATGGAAGAGTTACCGCTTGCTACGATAGTATCAAGGTAAGCATTTTTATATTTGTAAAGTCGTGTGGGAATAAAAATTTAAAAATTTGAGAGAAGTGTCTCTACACCATCTTAAACACATCCATATTTGAATTTATCCATAAACTGTAGTAGAGTAAAGTTAAAGTAGACCCATTTTTCGTATGTATTTTTGTTTGATTTATCGTCGACGTAGGAACATTTATAGTGCCGCCATTTCGAGCACCGACCTCAATTCCAAGGCTAGTCTGAAATGACGTCATCCGCCCCATCGTCTCCTATTGTATGGGAATTGGCATCGCGCAATATAATGAACAGGACGATGACTCTGCGGCGCCTCGATTTCTCATACATACATCTTATTATGATACATACTCATACATTTATTACTTTGCGTCCTTCACTTAACAGGCCAGTAATCGTTATTGTAAAGAAATGTTCACAGTTTGGACAGGAATGTTTTAAAATTCATATATTAATATCGCGAAATATTTCGACTAAAATGTATAAATTAATCGAGTAGCTTGCAAACGCATTACGTGTTATGGTGTTATCATTTAAACCGAATGACGTGATAACATGTAGGTATTTTTGGAAGTGAACATTGTGCGATAAAAAATTAAAGCCGGTATGTAAACACGCACCTCCGCCATTGCATCGCCCGCTCTTACTGATAACACTCTGATTATTCCAACTACTTATTAGCAATCAATAGTTAAATTATTATAATTCATTAAAATGTACATTGTTACCCAATTGTTAAGGTAGTTCTATATAGAATCGGATATCTGCCTTTATTGTCCATAAAACAGCAAATCGTTTTAAAACAAAAGAATCAAGATATAAAAGACACTCTCGTTTCTTAATATTTCCCTTCATATTTTCCTTTGATGCTCGGCTGAATAACGCGATCAAGAGATAAAGTCTCTGTGGGATCGCGACTGGGCCTGCTCGTTCGACAAAGACTTCCGATTCTGGCGTCTCGTTCGCTCGGTCGCGCTTTCAATATATTCATACGCAAACCTTTAAATTTCTTCGGTAGACAACGCCACGCTAGTACAGGAGCATGCAGTCGACCTTGTTACAAACGTGTTTATCGCATTTATTTTAAAATAACCCGATAACGTAATGATTTTCCGAGTATTTGAAATTTTCTTTCGTCTATGTTATTTGTATCTGCCTGAAATTTCTTAGTAGCAGAAAACTATCGTAAATTAACTTTCAAAACTGATAAAATCACGTCTGATACGTTTGAAGTTCAGCGTCGTAATTCGCTTAAAGCCAGCAACGTGTTTAGTCCGAGACGTTAAACAATGGGAGAATGGACTTGCATTGTGCGAGCTTTGTGCATCGTGGTATCACACGTCCCATACAATGAGAATGCCTCTGCTACC
This sequence comes from Phoebis sennae, assembly GCA_001586405.1. Taxonomy (NCBI): domain Eukaryota; kingdom Metazoa; phylum Arthropoda; class Insecta; order Lepidoptera; family Pieridae; genus Phoebis; species Phoebis sennae. Next base: position 593,848 of record LQNK01000876.1, read on the forward strand.
ATGAGCTTATCTTCCTTTTCAGAGAACGTTTTCTATCGTCCGTACAACCTTATTACATCCATCGCTTTTGTCTGAACCCTTTGAATATCGCCAAGACTTCTTAACGTTTCGATGTTTGAAATTCGGATGACCTGAAACGGATCTTGGGAGTTTGCCAATTAAAATAAGCGATTAATAATAAATGAGACGTTAGGTCGGCGTACGTCGGATGACAGTTCGCACTGTTCGGTCGGATTTTCGCGTACACAACGCAATCGAGCGCTGATCAAACACGCTCTCCCTACCCGCATCTAGCGTCGTGTCGCGCAAAACGTCTCCCGTGATTAAGCCTTCAATTACGCAATATGACGAGGGGGTCATATTTGATTAGGCTACGTGTTGTGTTGATTAAACCGAGCTTATTGCCTTACTCACTTTAACTCACCTACGCGGGGATGTCTCAGAACATTGGGCATCAAACCGGATTTCGATCTATTTGCTCGAAGTGAGTTTGCACTATTTGTTATCAGGCTAGAATATCGGTGACTCATGAAATAAGCCCATAGTCGGATCATTCCACACGAGATCGTAATGTCAGCCGTCTGCGAACAAAATGTATCAGGCATGTTTGTGACGAAACAACGGAAGGCCGCTGGTCTCTCACCTTTCTTAATGTTACAGTTCAAGGCAGCGACTTTAATAAGTTAAATTAATATTAATTTTATCGAATTGATATCACTAATACTCGAAGTCAAGTATTTTATCTTATTTTTTCAGGATGTTTTTAAATCTTAATATCACATTGTATTAGCGTTGATATATATCGAATGGATTTGTTTCTTATTAAAAGAAATATAGAACTAAATTTCATACTACTGATTTTCAATTATAAATTAGTAAAATACAATTATAACTGTGTCTTAATATCTATCTCTGACACGCACTATATTTATATCAGATACCTCACATCGGATAAGTTATAAACCGAAATAAGGAAGATCTTTTTCGTGATGTAACAATAAATAAAATTTCCTCTACATAATATACGTGACTGTTGATAATTTTTGTCCATTGTTCATAGCAGATAGATCATGCACCTAACCCACACAAATGTAAATCACAAAGGCAAATTGCTTTATAAATACAGTCCGCGTTTTGTACAGTTGTAACAGTAAATATAAATAATCTTAAATGTACATAAATACATAAAGTATGTGGGTGCTGACATTTATATTGTGAAAGTTGACCTATGGTAATTTTAAAGCAGGAAAGTTATCTCAACATAATAGTATAATTATTACAGAAAATCTGTTCTCTAAGCCCAACCTTCTGTGTAATACATCTTAAACAATATAAAGGTAGGTATGGTTTTATGTGTACTTATATGTACACATACATTATTTTATTAATATTTAACTAAGTCGTTATATTCTACTAGTATTTTAATCAACTGTAAAAACACCGAAAAACTTTTTGGCAGGGACTTAAAAAAATACAAATCTTGTTGATTTGTTGAGGTGTTTTTCAATTATAGTAATTAATTTATTGTCAGTATAAATCTAATGAACCACATCAACATCAGCAAACATATAAGAAATATGATTTAACATGTCGTAAAAATATTTAGTTTGAGTTTTGTTATTTGGCTGCATTTATTGTTATTGTAATATGACTCAACCGGTTTCCAAGCTTATGAGTGTAAAATTGTTCAAGATATATCGCTGTCCGACTCAGTCATGTTGTCAGAAATACTTTGTTGTGAACTCACCCACCCACGCATTCACTTTCATCACGCTGAGATTTAAAAGTAGACTCTGTTTCTAATTCAATCGCTGACATATTTAAAAAATCTCAATGAGCTAATCAATTTGTCGCCGGTTCATTTAGTTTATTTTATTTAAGGCAAAATGAATTGTCACCTTTTGTATCATCACGTCGTTTTAAGAATAAAAAAAAACAAATATTTACGAGTACTTTTTATACGACGTTAATAAGGATAAAATAGCGTCTGTTTTACTAAATTTATCATACAGTTTTTGCGAATTAACCAGTGTACAATGGATGTGTAGGTAGTTATTAGTAAACACGTTATTAAACTATAAGTAACACAATTAATTGGTTTCCGCGAAGCGATAGCTCGCAAATATAGCATTTATGATCATGGCTATTTTTGTTTAAAGCTGCTGTAGATACAAAATATTCCTGAACATAACAGTAACAAATTCCCAGTTTTCCTGTTACCGCGCTCAACGTTCGTTTTGTTCTTTATTTTCCCCCTTTAAAAGTAAGACCACAACGCTGGTCGTGAATCGCTTTTGCGAAAGAAATAATTGGTAAAACTTCCGAACCAGCGACTAGAAAGCTTTCGTCTCTATTATGTCAAAAGAGTAAAACTAACTTAAGTATTGCTCACAAATCGATAGCAAAGGCTCCATTCAGACTACTCGAATGTTTTAGAGGCCGTCAGCTAAGTGTTTCGTTGCAGAACATTTGGAGCGTTTAAAAGCTGCCAGTAATCTGGACCGGCGCTTTGTTCCCTACGCCGGAGTTGTTTCATAGGTTGTGAACTTTGCGACTGGCCGCGTGCCTATGCTCTCGTGCCGATTGATGACTCTTTAGTGGTCGCGTTCGATCAATAGCACACTCACGAGTCAAATCCGCCGTGTATCTAGAGACACGTGACACGAGCCAAAAACACAGTACGTTTTTCTAAAAATTCCGGACGTGGAAAATCATTTAACGTCATAATTCCATTATCATTTATAAATTCATAAACCTAGATGAATGAGGTACGTCGTGACTAGTCTCAGTATGTATTCTTAAAGTATTTGCACAGACGGACAAGGCCAGATCTAGCGCTCCGGTCGACAATGTCCGTAAGCCGGCTCGAATCGGAGGTAGTTAAGTAGACGCGACCGAGACAGTGGGCGCCATTCGAATAGCCAGCCGACGTTACGTGATTCAATATACGTATATGAGCCTCTGTCTATTCAGCCTCCATGCCGTTCACTGACTGCATTATGAAGACGTGTTATTAACGTCACGATTTTCCCGTTATTAAAAGCAGTTATTAGAATGGAAGTATTCCACTGGCAACTTAAATTAAATAGGCAGATAACTTCAAATTACTTTATTATGCTCTGATTGCAATATAAACAATGAGAAGCGTCTGTTTTCCGCTTAGGAACGTTCATCAATTTTGCGCAACTCTATGGTTCTCGTCGCATGCCATCGTTTTATTAGTTAAAAATCACTTAATCTGACCCGGATTGAACGGCAGCGTGCTTCAAATAATTGCTGCATAAATTGTCGTATTCGATTCTAATTGTTCCAGGTGTTGATTTCTTTCTCTTATTTCCGAATTCGAACAGCATTTTTAATTTTAAGGTGCATAATAATATTTATGTTCAATGGTGTATTCGATTAAAACTTGGATTCAGAACGCTTGTTGTTATGATACGAACGTAGAAAATATAAAGTTTAAACAAAATTTAATAACATGTCCAACTTTCATATCGAGTGATAAGTGAGGTGTCACGTTTCGTTCGATCTTCGATTTCGCCACTCGCCGTTAAAATTGCACTTCGATTGGCGTCGTGCACTCCTTGCCTTCAGCCGATATCTCACTATTACGCCACTACAGCTCTGTACAAATACTTCCCGATTATGCAACGTCACCAGTGCGATGTTTAATTATTTTGAAGTTAGATTTATTTATGTTGAAATCTGTCTGATCTTTTATTCCGTAGTTTCTGTGCCGAACGCTAAAGCGCGTCTTTGAATTTGTTCTGTCTAAAAACGTCAGACTCTAAATTTAATATTTCCACCGAGAGCAGAATGCGGATGAAAAATACTGTCGTGCCGTGTCCATTAGGCAAAGTATATTTTTAAATAGTGCTCTCGGCTTCATAAACTTTCATTCTACTTTCAGTTTATACTTTCCCGACGTCTTAAAACTTATCGCCACGCAGTATCTTGCGAACGTACAATGGCAAAGCCTCTTATCGCGATCTGCACTCTGTTGCCTCTAGTCGAAGTTGTAAATGTATTCAATGCTCCTCGTAACATTTCCAATACTTTTCATCGGTGTCTATTTTTCTTTCAACATCGAAGTGGAAATCGTATTATTTCCACATAGTATTTCCAGAGTCGTCAATAAAAAATACCACGAATCGTTCCCAATGAGGAGGGGTGGCATGCGGCGAATTCCTACATGCCACGCATTTCCATCCGATATTGCGCCGCCATTATGCCCTGCTCCTCGGATAACTGCTCTCCACTCTGCGCACCCCGCGCCCTTTAATTAAACCGTGGGCCTAGGAGGACAAGTCTCCACTGGCATCGTGGAAAATCACATAAATACCCCGGAGCCGTCGCACGCTTCATTGCTAACACATGACGAGCCTGCCCGCCCGGCCTGCCACCTGCAGCTCACTAGACACAACAAATCGACATTCCGCTCTCATTTATTTAACGTTTACCTGACTGCCTCACATTATTTAAACTTAACCACGCTACTCATATTTTGTTTTGATAAAATCTATATATTTACTGCTAGATTCCGGGTCGCGGTTGCTATGGCGACGGCTAGGTCTACCAATGCGTGTAATTTCAGACCATTAACCTCATTTCTCAACACACTCGTAATAAAATAAAGGCGTCGGAAAAGGGTCCATAATGTCGGTGGAGGCCGCGGCGTCGGCTGTAGAGCGTAATAAGCGCGACTTTGTCTACGCTCATTTACATGCGAAGTGTATCAGCCCCGACCTTGGCACTTAGCATCGTGCCGTACGCGCCGAAAATGCCGGCGACCGCGCACTGACGTCATGTGCCTCCTTCATACCCACACGTCTAGCTATAGTCCTAATTAAAATGCATGCATAAGATTTAATACGTCCAGGCTTAACCAGTTTAGAATATGTATAACGAAAGTTTTAACCATGTCCATCGTGTATGATTTCCATATTCTGCAAATTACGGCTTAAAGTTGGGACTTTTAGTGGTTTGTTCTATTGTACGCAATTGCATAATAACAGGAAGCCATAACATCTGTATATATACGACCCGGATCTAGAAACGTCATGATTGTCTGTGAGGATTAATTATTCGTTTCTTGAGTCGTCGTAATATTCGAAAACGATAACATTCCATTACGGCACGTTGGCTGTGTTTAATTTATTCAAAACATTTAGATGAACACTTCGCTGACAAATTATACGCGCCCGCGATGTCAGCTGCAGGGCTGTGATGCCCGGGTTCCCAGAAAGGCTACGTAAACGCGCTGAATTAACAATATATCCACTTAACAGACGCTGAAATTACTTCGTTACTATCGTTAATGAATTTATTATAGGATTTCAATGCCATTGCTTTCGAAATGTACGTTTTAAATATTTTATCTCAAATTATTCCACTTAAAATGATAATGAAAATCTTACTTCATTAAACAAGAACATTGCGGACTTACTGATAAAAATAAACAGACAGCCTGACTTATTAAATGCAATTATTGATATTTTTTTTAAATACGAATTAAAATCTAATGAATAATTGTGGAAAAAGTAAATAAGTAAATAAAATAACTTTTTTTGACCGAACTGAATGAGGTCTCAGAGTCGAAATGGAGGGCGATTGTATGTTTGTATGTATATAAAAATTAAAAAATGTGTCAGACGAAAACTTGAGTTTGTTTTAAATACTTTAAATGTGCCACTAGTTAAAATAAAGTTTATGTTAATGTAAACCAATATTAAGTCTCTTTCTCATTGCTTTGAATACAGTATATTATATTTTCTATTACGCTTCTAATGCCTCATTACTTTAACGATTATTTCAATGGGTACTGTATTGAGCTGGACGTGTGATGTAACATTTATCTCATTTTAATTCACTATCGCCGAAGCTATCTGCTTCTAAAACGCATCGACTGTCGCGATAGGAGCGTCGTCGGCGGCGGATAAAATCTCTTGTAGATCCCAGGTCGACGGCTGTCGGCAGTGAATAACTGGAATCGACATTCTATCGTTTCGCGAAAGTGCATTTTTAGCCTCAGGCGAAAGGAGGGCCCGTGGCAGATCTAGCCGGGGCGCTTTACATGACAATTGCGATATCCCCCGGCGGGGGTCGTGACACTCAAATGCTCTCGCAATGCTATCTCGACGTGTCACTTTATCCTCATGCGAAACCCCATTTTTTCCACATTAACTCGATCATTTTGCTTCGCAGATTCGAACCGAATTGATTTGCTTACCGTCGTTGTGTAATGAACTTTAAATAGAAATCACACTTTGTTATTGCATGACTGTGATACTAGTAACTGGAGTGTTATGTATTCTATGCCCGCGCGCTATTTGCACTTTTTATGTAGTTGGAAATATCTATACAAAAATTATTGTTTTTACCGCCCTGACTGGCATTAGATACGAATTTTAAGTTTTTATGACTTGTGAATGGTATATTTTACACTCCATTTATTATTGAATGCATAGTGAAAGTCTTACTAAATTGCTCATGTAATGAGTCGCGTATACATTTAGAAGGTATGAAATTATATCAATATAATTTCTAATGCAACCATAAATTATTATAAAAAGTAAATGTAAGTACCTTGCATTTGAGATTGTATGCGTCCCAAATCTATAATTTTTCACACTCTATTTCTTATTGAATGTAGTGAAAGTTTAACTAAATTGCTCACATAATAAATTGTGTATATTGTACATTGAAGTGAAAGGTGCCGCATAAGGAAGATACATTGTAATCGTAAACTACGCGTATTAATATTTGCCTAGAAATTTCATAATGAAATATATAATAACAATAGGTTCCTGAGACTGTCATTAAAGATTCTTTACTAATATTTTAAAGCTGGAGAATTACCGCCCCAATTTGTAAAGACATTTTTGTGTTAAATAGGCCATTAATCGAGGAATGATATCGGCTATATTTTAACACTATACTAGTGGAGCGAAGCCGCGCGGAACAGCTATAATAAATTAGTACACAGTAAAGTAAAAATATTTCAGTTTTAAAATCACACAATATTATTTTCATGCACGGTCAACAAGTGTAAATAAGCAGGGGTAGTTCTTTTGAGAGACTGTTTGCATAATTGAATACGTACATTCTCTAGTCGCGTCACGCGCGCCTCCGCCCGCCGTAGCATCCTTAATTGCCCTACGTATTATTTGCCAATTAAAGTAAATTCTCATCGTGGACGTGACGTGAAACCCGTATAATATCGCAGCTAAGAGATTTTCGCCCTAATATATGCAAACAAGATCTAGAGTGGATGTGAAATCGTTATTTGTATTGTTTCATTAACGCTGCTATTTTATCAAACGAAATGAACGTTATATTCTGTTGAGCATCACATGAGTGGACGACTGAATTCTGCGTGTTTGAAGCTTGTTTGAAATTCAAGGTCACGCGTTGAACGAAGAAATCAAGTTCCTGATTCGAGCGGGAATGGCTCGTTCTCTCCCGGTCGCCGGCTGGAATGCGTGCAAAATAAACGAGTATAACCGGTTACCTCGCGCATCGTGCGCTTTGTCCACTTGGAAGCAGACATAGCCTTCATTTATCCCTTTCGCACTTGCATAGATTTGGCACGGTGCTACGACACAATCTTGCCATCCTTGTGAGAAAACCACGGGAACGCCATCGATGTCACGTGACACTCGGTAACCGTATTCAAAGTTATTGATCCAACGTTTGGTAGCAACGGTATGCAGTGAACGGTAACAGTATCGAAGACGATAGATTATCTCTGCACTATTCATGAGATGGATGGAATTGGACCATATATACCTATGAACGTCTGAATCTATTGTTATTGCTCTCCAGTATCGTAGTATCGAATAAACTTTACATTGATTAGATTGCCTAACAGTTATTTATAGTAGAATTCAGTATTCAGGCCCATTATCGACCCGCCCTCGCTTCGTTTCAGTTTCAAAGAAATAAAATAAGTCGTTAAAAATAATCAGTTAACGTAACCTCCCCCTTCCTATGGGAGCGTCTTCGTAACAGATACCAATACCTTTTTCAATGTTTAATAACGTCCCGAATTTTTAAGATGCCTCTTACGGAAATCAGATAAACTGACAAGTTTTATATATCGATTACACTGAATACACAAGAGTGGCATAAGTAAAAATAAATATAAATTGGAAAAAAAAATAGAATAAGAGGCATATCGGTTTTCTTGTATTGAAAACTAATACAACGCATAATTTTAACCTTTTGATTTTTTTTTATTTGTGCTTCCGTTGGAATATTAAAAGCTTACTTCAATGTACGATTTAATGTTTTTAATGGACAGAGAACTGAGTTACAGTAGAAGGATTCAAAATAAATATAAACTTAGATCCTAGCTTAGATAAAATGTATCAGTGGCCAAGTATTGAAGCTATGCATATAATATGTCGGCAGTGAGGCACGGTGACCGACGACGCCCATATATCTTGTGACGGCGCGTGATCTATTGCCGCTGATCAAACCTCCTCTACAAGCAATCCATGCCGTTATAGCCCGACATTAAAAACTTGACGCATCTAAGTGAAATCAATACCTGCCGTCGTAAATAAGTTATGGCATTTCCTATCGACGCCCCGTTTTAAACGCAGAATATACCGCTCGCCTACGGAGCACCCCCGAAATATTTTGTTTGTTGAAATTTCTCACATGTTTGTAATAAAAAGCCTAAAACCAGCAAAACTGTCAGCCGTGCATGGAAATTTCGCCAACATTCGCGTTGCCACATTCATGTTGTGCTTATTTCAAAGAGCAATACGTGACACTTTTCATGTATCACGTACTAAAATATGAAATTGAAATGCAACATAGGCTCCAAGTTAATCATGAACTAGGTGACGGTTATGTATTGTGAACAGTTTCGAGTTTTTCATCGGGCCATAAGTTCGTTGTTAAAAAATGAAAAGTGTTATAAAGACATTAGCATGCCTACGGTGAAAAAATCAAGAGTAACTCATTAAGTCACAGTTTGCTCGTTAGCCACGCAATTCTCTCGCGTCGTATAAGGTGCGATCATGTAGAAGCAATTCACGACTTAATGCGAACACTGACTACACTGAACTGTACTATTGACGTGCGAACTTTTAATAGCAGCCATGTCCCTCGTTATCTCGCGAATAAAATGTCAAGACATCTGTTATCAATGACATACGACTATTTTGACGGTTTTAAAGTGAACATTAATTTGTATTAATGTGACATCCTACTGTTTGTTGAACCCGTGGCTTGAATACCGTACGAGGGTCGAGGCCACGGTCGCAGCTGATATAAGTTTTTACTGAAGCAAATATAAATTCAAAATATATTAGAAACTAATTTGAACGAACAATGATTCCATTCTTTATTGTCAGGGTTAACGTTCTATTATATCACTTTAATTTCTACGTGCCGCATTAATGTATAAGGAATTGAATACTTCTTCTTCATAATGACTAATTTAAAAGAAAATATGGTTTTATATTTAATTATTCCGACGGTATTATTTTATCGTGAACGGAGTTCGTTTACCTCTGATCATTTGTCCTAACGGTTCTTGCGGAAGAACATAAAATGAATCACTTCTCTTCTTACTTTTCTGTTTCTTTTACTAGTTTCGACGGATATTATTATGACGACACTAAAACATTTATCGGTTCTTCGTTCGCAATGGAATAACTATGCGGTGAAATTTTTCTTCTCCCGAATGAAAACGTCGCTAGTTTGGCAGGATAAATATCGTATTTTTTTAACTATAGCGTTGGTTGTATTTCTACACGCACTAAATAAATAAGTAAGCATAAAAGGAATCTGATGAGGTCGTATTTAAGAGGGTAGAATGTATGTGGTGGGATTGTTATAGTTGAGGCGTGGTGCGCATTTAGGAGAGGTTTTTGTCGGCAGGTTCGTTAGTAGGCGCGAGGTGGCGCCGCTACAGTACTCGTGCTCGAGTGCGCTCCTCCAACTCTTTAACTGCCTACATGAAGGATCCTTCACTGTGCACTCTCCTATTATAAACTGCTCTTTTAATGGTTTGCGCCGATTTTAATTATTCTGCCGATTTTATTTGTGCTACGTTTATTTATACTAGCCACGTTTCATAATTGTTCAGCACTTTTATTAATCCTATAAAACTACGGTAATAAAATAATGAATACGCTTCTTCACTTTACAAAAATGAGTGCAATTTGCCTGGAGCATTTTTATGACTCAAACGTACGGCTTGCATATATTTATTAGTATTTCAGATCGCAGTTTGGTATTATTTAATAACGTTATAAAGAGTATTCCAATATATGTACAACCTTCGGTATGATTATATGAGCGAATGCAGGGGTCGCTACCCGCGATAGATTTTCTCATCAACATAGCGGGCGCATGCCGGGATTGTATACGAAACACAAATTTGAACGATAATCCAGTTATTTCGCAATGCTGGCCGCATCGGATACTGCAGCAACAAAATCTATTAAGTTCGCCAGCTCGTTCCATCGCAGCGTGCAATAATGCACACGTTGTACCCTTTAGACTCGCGACTAAGCTTGCGGCTGTGCTCCATGACCGCTGATTAGCACACGCACAATATCCACTAAATTGGATAATACACTTAAAATACAATCACGCTATAAACGCGCCGTAATCTAGTGACGTAGCTGCCGATGAGCATATTAATTTGTCGCGGGAATGGGATTAGCGACGTGGGCGGCTGCGGCGTGCGTGATGCGATCTGCGGCTTACATCGCTCATAATGCCGGGCCTATCTTCAAATTATCTATTGCATTCTTATCGATGGCATTTTAACGCTTTTATAAGCTTTTTTAAGAACAAAATGTACGACACAAAGACATTGAATAAAAGTTGCATGCGAATCTGTGTGCCGTATGAATTATAAGTTTGATTTGTTCTTGGACCGGTTTCGGTTGGTGGACGAACGTTGTGGGCGCACGGCAATATTTCTTATTTTGACGGCTGGATCGCGAGAGCGCGCCCCCGGCTCCGTCTTCCAACTTTCTAGGCGTCGCTTTAGAGTGTTTCGTTTTCATGGAAACTTTTAAACTATACGCTTTTCTTTATTGTCTTCTCAGAGATCGACGATCTACGTAGAATTTAAACCCGCGCCGTTCGCTACAAATCGCTACGTTTAAACTTGCGCGTTTAAAGTTTCGCAAATACGAAGGGAGCAACCGAAACGTCTTGCAAAAATCCTTTCATATTTCCTACTTAGTAACAAAAGTGCGACGGTTACGTGTTCTATGTGCTTAGATAATGATACTGGTTTTAGAGAGCCCCGCCTTTTGATGGTCCTCTCGACGCTCCTCCCTTTGCTTTTTTCTTTGCCTTGGCTGTGAATAGCCACGTGAACGCCCGTGTGAATGATGTCTCTTGTGATTCGTTGATGATCTATTCTTTGCGAATAATCCGCGTGTTAGGTCGTTAAAGACGTTTACAACAACTACGTTCTGCTTCATAGCTTACAATGACGCGTGGAGTGTAAAAAATTTAATTTTCGCAATAGTGAAGTGTTGCAAAGGGTTCGTGGCCTACATCAATTTAAATTGAAACTCGTTCCAGCAGCGGTCACCGCCGGTTAACTTGTAACTCACTTTTGATGTATCGTTGTTTTTGTGTAGTTAGAAACCTTGTAAACATCCAGCTAGGAAAGTTTTGGGTCCGGCGCTTCATATATACGAGTATGTATATTTATAATACGAATAAAACTTTCGAATAACTACACCTGCTAGAGCCAGTCTGACGAAATTTGTTTTATATTAACTGCAATATCCAAGTTGCGCGACACACGGCTTTAGTTGGACGAATTTGTCAGCGCGTTGGGAAGCCGACCTTAACAATAGGGACCTTAGATATTCTTGGGAATAGTTTGACGTTCTTTGTTAGAGTTACTTATTTCTTTATTTACATATAAATGCTCAAGTTGGAAATTCAAGTTTAGTAAAATGTACGAAGTTATTTAATTCTATCAATTTCCTTGTGGTCTGCGTAATGCTAATTATTTTTCATTGTTATAATTATAAAGTTCTAAACCACCAAAAATAAATATTTTTAATCTGAAAAATATAAACTTAGGAACTATTACTTCGAATAGGATATGAATGCGGTTTATATTATCATTATTATAGCTACATTTTTATTTTGATATATAAGGCAAATAAATATCTATATTATATTATCGTTAAATTGAATTACTTTCTCTACTACCTGTAGCGGATATATCACTGTAACTTCTTAATTAAATATATTTACATCGATAAGAAACTTCGTAAAGATAATTTATTCAAATTTCCACGGTGTAATCAAACTAATTTGTTGCATATTTCGCTGTTCCAGGTAATAACTATACCTTAGGTCGAGGTGGTAAGTGCTTCGCCAGTCATTGTAGGGTTTTATGTAAATGATAGCCGATAAACCGCCCCCGGGCCGAGCGTCACTCATTTGCATTCATGGGCTCGTAACCCTTGCTCGGCGTGCAGCCTCATCTCCAGGGCCGACGTAAAACTTGCTGCCTCGCCTTTGCACAATAATTTACGACTCCTCGTGTAATACGTCCGGCCGATATGAGTTCGCCGATAAAGAGTGTAAGGTCGCGGTGTCGGCGTTCGATTTACATATTATATTAAACTCCACGCCGCCCGGCCTCCAGCCAGCGTCGCCACCGGCCGTTACGCTCCAACTTTTCTCAATTTTTCCGCCCATAAAACGCCCGAAACGAAAGTTTTCTCCATCCACCGCGTGAGGTCGAGTGTAAATACACTTTTTATAATGTACTTAGTCACTCTGTCGCCCCTCTTGCAAGACTTCTTTAATAAGGACTCGGTTTTATCTCATTTTGTTGAAATTGTCAGTCGTAAATAATATCTTGTATAAAAAAAACAGTTTAATTTTCACTTTTAATAACATTTGTCATTGCTTAAAATCACAAGATAACGAATGAAAATATTGTGTGAGTAAAACTATCTGTGCACGGAGCTGGTATTGTGCAAGCTGTATTCGTATTTGTTTGGCTCTTTCGCGCCAAGTATATTGTGTCAATGTACATTAAAGTTAATACCACGTGTATACTTGTTCACTCGTGAAATAGGATACTGCGGCGTTTATAAAATGCAAAATATGGTAAAAGTTCGCTATGCAATTATGCATACATGACAGCATTATGAATAATTTATTTCGAACCAGATGAAAAATAATGCCTTATTGTTGTATGTGAATTATAAGAATGATTATAAAGTACGCTGAAATACAAATAACAGAGTTCTTCCAAAAGGCAAAGCAGTGTATTACAATAGCATTACGGCGGGATTATTGTTATGTTTAACTTATGGCAACATATACGTATGTGGGGTAAAGCGCTCCAATTAGCGTAAGTGTGAAGTCCTGTTTTACCCAGAATAGCGGACAGACATTGCACGGTCTGCGTGCTAATTTATTATTCATCAGTCAAACAATTAACAGTCAATTAATTACACTAACAGTCTCGCTTGTAAACGAGTTTTTTATTCAAACTTTCAGACGCGTCATAATGCGTCCCGACTTCCTGCGTATCTGTATTTATTTTAAAACTTAGAATGCAAAACCGGCCATTATTTTATGTACGACATTAAAATCGATGCTGTGGACAATGACCTTTTAGTGCGTTCAAATAATTCATAGGAAAATATAATAATATCAGCGGCGCTATCGCTCGGACGATGACAGTTGAAAGCACATTGATGGAAGCTCGCGTGACATACTCCCACTCCCCTCGCCGGGCGGTCACCCCTCGTTAAAACTTTCCGAAATTCGCCGCACTCTTGCAACCCTTTGTGATATTTTTCTATAACGTTCATTATTCGGACAGTGTCTTCGACAAATTGAAGTTGCGATTTTGATGACTGAAAAATTGCAAGTGGTTTATTCCTGTCGTAAAATTTAAATCTCGTGTCCGTATGTACGTTTTAAATCGATTGTTTTTTAAGCACGTGTTTGCGTATTGAAATTGCATCACGTTGAACGTTTTCGAACGGGATAACTATTATCGTACCATAAAACATAAAAATTTAAGAATATAAAAATAGATTTAGGGGCGGAGTGCGGAGTGCAACATCTCGCTATACCGATAGCGTCAATCTAACGCTCAATTAGCTGAATGCGATTATCCGATCCAGCTCCTGAATCGCGACCGTCTTCCGAGCTCTGCCTCAAGACAAGCTGGCAAACTTTATTAATTAAGCCGTGTCTTATCTCTTGTTAGCACTCATTCTATTATTTGTCTTTTCACCGCTCATTTCCATAATTTCATCGGCGAGTAATTACTTACCACTAAAGCGGGAAATTTCTCAATGTTTGCATATCATGTCGCCTCATGTAAACTGTGCTAATCGAAGAAACCGTGTCAATATTGACGTACACGCCATTTTGACTTACAACTTTTGCCTTATCATTGCAAATGTAGCTTTGTTTGTTACGGAGTAAAAATAAAGTACAAAAAATATAACCCAATGAAACAACTAATGGAGTTTTATCATTGTTTCTGCTTCTATGAATCCATTTTATCAGAAGTAGCTTTTGTTGTTCATATGACGCGTGCGTTAAGGGATGCGAGGGTGAGTATGGGCAGTGTGGGTACGGCGACTGCTCCCCTCCACTGTTTAATTAGCTTAATTGACATCGCGAGGCGCGGTGTCCGAGCATTTGTTTGCGCTATCGGGTTACCAGCCGCCGCCGAGCGCGCCGCTGTCGCCGACGCTGCCAAAGGATTAAATCTGTTCTCAAATCGTGACATGTGTCATACCATATACTAAAAAAGGCTCGACATGGTATGCATAATGTATCAACTGCTTAATTTCGGATTAAAACGTACAAAACATAACAGTCGAAATTCTCGCTAACTTCAAGCGCATATTTCAATATTCGAGCTTTCTTTCGCTATGGCAATATCACAGTTATTATATTAACGCTTAATATTTTAAAACATTTATCTTGTGCTCCATTTTACTAATAGAGCGAGCGCGGGAAGTTGCCTGTCCATGTTTTCTCGGTGTTTACTAACTATCGTACAGGCGAAAGTGTACTGGATCGAGTTTACCGATCGGTTCTTGCTAATGAATATCTCCATTGAGCTGCCGTCATACATAGACGTGTGTGATTAATCTCTCCGCTAACAAAGGCGCCCGTTCAATCCGACGAGGCCCCTGTGCGATCGATCATTCTTATAAAAATATGAATAATAACTATTGTTTGTATTAAAATAAAACATTTCCAGCGGTACTTGTTGAACGTTACGAAAATTTAGAATTGCGATAAATTTTAACTGTGCTCTCTCATTTCGAAGTGTTCGATATCATAATTGGTTACCATCTCAGGAGTCCCGTTCTCCACATAAATAACTTTATATGAGCGCTCTAAATCTCATTACGGCTACTGTAATAGCTTCCAAGGCTGCTCTGTCGGCTGTGACGGGAATATAAAGCGAGCCTGATTTATTTCTCCAAATTAACCGCATCATTGTACAGCGTGGGGCAAGTTGAACAATAGCGGCACGAAGATTCCATATTCCGCCCGTATTCCATCGCTAAACTACTATGCAGCGAACCGTGTACAAGCCCGCGTGTACGTCGAACGTACAAGTCGTCGCTTTAAAGCAGTCGGAATATTGGAAATAGATGACACCACATTTTTCTCAATTTCGACTAGACGCGTAGAGGGTGTCCGTTGAAAAATAGAAGCGACACGAATGTCGTAACCGCCGCGTCCCCGCCGCTGCAGCCGCTTACCCCCGATAGTGTAATACCAAAACAAATGGCCGCCTCTGTCGTCTTTTTATTTAAGATACGTGAGTTATATCCTAAAGACGCCTTTGTAGAATATTCAGATAGTTTTAGGATTTACTAAAAGTGGAAAATAGAAAACGACGTGAGTAACAGCTGCGCCCAGATAAGTTTTAAGAGACGGATGCACTATCGAAAGTTCGTTTTGTTCTTCACAATAGCTGCTTGAGAATTGCTCTCGATCCTTTTAATTGGCACAGATAAAACACTTTACTGGCCGTACGACGGCCAATTTTAAATGCTATTATTTTATTAAATTTGTCTCGTCTTAGATGAATAAGTTATGATCATTAATTGTAAGCGTTAAATGCATATAGAGAGCAATTATAAACTATTCAATTCAATTTTCATTAACTTTTGTAAAAAATATTGTTTAACATGTAATGAAAATGTCTAAATAATTTTCAGTAAACATTTTGCCATCAGCATTGATACCGACAAAAAATTACAATTAAATCGTTTAAAAATTCATTACTTTTTGCAATCGAATCGATGAAAATTCAATTTAGATCGGCGGCCACCGTGCCCGAGTATTAGCAGCGTAGTAGCGTGCATCGATCGAATATCTCTCTTTCCGAACAAAGAGGGATGAAATTTTAATAGGTCGCGTTGTCTAGCATTCCAGAAGTTCATCGTTAGGCCGGCGCCGGCGCTCGCATTGTGCAGCAGGCCGCACCGGCCCTGAATAAAACATGTATCGGGACCTCAGCGCGCAGGTGACCCCTACCCCGAATACGAGAACACTTGAAAGCATTACATTCATCGAATTTCCACTCTCCCCGATAGTTTTTAACTCTCTATAAAATCATTCCCGTTAGATGTTTACTTGTCCCGAATGTCTCTCGTAAATTTGCTTTGGGACTCTTTTCATATGTAAATTTGAAATCGATGGATGTCGCGTTTATCTATTCGATTGAATTAAACTTAGCGGAGTAAGAAAGATTGCTTAAACTTTTCCTCCTGTGTAGGCGGTATTGAAAGTGGAATAAATGTTGTTCAGCGTGGGTGTAGGTCAGGTGTTCTGCGTGGTAAAACCGGGGTATACCTGATGTCATCAGAGGTATTCATGGCCCACCTATATTCATATTCCAATGATGCAAGTGCTTGGTAGTTTGTATCTATCGCATACCGTTATGACATCTAATTTTAAAACAAATCAAAATATGCTTTTTCACCATGCTAGCCTATCGCAGGTAATAAATTGAATCGTTTTATTGAAATTTGAAAATGTTGCATATTGCTTCAACATTACATTCGGTGCGATCGGGGGTGAGCTCCGTAATCCTATAAATTTTATTGCGCGGTTTGCTGACGTGGACCAACGAAAAGCTATTTTTGTTGCATTTTAAACAGTCTTCGTATGTACACGTATTTTGTGCTATGAATGGCATATATTGTTGCGCCGCATCGCTTAAAATCTTTGTTAAAAACATTCCGTAATATTTTTGGTAAAAATGATACTTGAATACTTATTTAAAACCGGTTCTACTGATAGGGCACGTCTATTACCTAGATTCTTATACGCAACTTACTTTAATAATAATCCTAAATGTGATTATATATTTTTCTGGTGCGTTGTTCTCTACTTTACAAAAAAGTAATTTCCTTAGGTATTTAGTGGTACTTGTACTATTTCGTATTAAATTTAATTATTATTATAATTTTAATTTATCATAGAATTATTTTGTTTTAGGTTAGAATTTATTACTTACGTGCCTATATTAATAATCAAAAAAGTCGTAATTGTTTTGTCACTCGTACAATTTTTCATGAAACGTTGTAGTAGATATAAATAAAAATGAAACACTGTGTGGAAAAATATGAAAACAGTCATCGATCACGAAAAAATAAACATTTCAATGGATTGCACGAAATAGAATAAAACGATGCTTAAAAATTACAGTATTGCACCTGTTGCTTCGCGCTAAATTATTGAAAAATAGTGGAATAAATATTTATAGAATTGGATATTAAATAAATAATATTTTCATGGCGGACACTTTTATGTTCCATTTATAAACACCCGCCATAATAAGCGAAGTACGTACCTGATCTTGAAACTAACATGAAAATAAGCTTTAAAAAGTTAGAAAGTTGTAATGTACGGAGGAAAATTACCTATCCGGCTTAATATGAAATCTGAGGGCTCTCGTTTAATAAGTTATAAAGTTGTTTTGGGGGATTTTCGTGAAGAGTTCGATGCCGCAGCACCGGCGACTACGGGCAATCTCGTTAAAATCTACGACGAAACTCCGCAATGGCGTTTTCCTCTCGTACTATATTACCTTCATACGTATTCAATACATTTATGTTATTATTTTACGTGATTCATTTCGCAGACGTATGAAGGGGATCTAACAGAAATCGAATGCACATATGCACGGATATTTTTGATGTACCTATTCGTAAATGGGTTGTTTTAAGGTATGTTAAAACATAAGAAATATCTACACGATTTTTGTTTTCTTTATCATATAAATGAATCTTTATTTATATGTTTTAATGAAAATACACTATTATTTAGGCGTTTGTTGAGTTATGATCTGCCTCTTAATGAATCTGCCCCTCAATAGTTTCCGTCACAAAGCACACATTATTAAGCATCCAATAACTCGGCGATTGTCAAACAATAATTACGCGGCAGGGGTCGAAAGCACCATAGCTGTCCACTCGGTCGTCGTTAAGGGCCCGTCTCCTTATCGCGTAATGGCGCGCCGATCGGCTAATGGCACCCGCGGCATGCCGATACGCAAATGAGCAGTACCTATCTCATCACACATTACCAATCTTGGAATTGCGACCAATTGTACCTTGCTTATGATCGTTCGATGTTCTGCGGTGTTGGAAAATTGGCAACTCTATTTCTACTTCCATTTTATTTTACTGATACCATAATAGATAGATTTATTTTTCGTTTACATTGTAACTATTAAGTAAACACTACCTTTAAAAACCAGTGGTAGATAGTACGCATTGTTTTTTTTTTAATTTTCACTATACAGAGTTATTATAGGACTACAGACAATGTATTGTTTTGAACAATGAGTGATCCAAACAAACAAGTAAATGCAGACCGGATCAACTCATCATCCCTATATAATGAGTGACCGTAACTACGTCGTTTTTGCCTTAAACACTACTACTTGACATGACTCCGCCGCCATCTGCTTTTTACGCAGCGATTGTCTATCCCTTGTTTAAATTATGACATAACTTTGACAAGTAGCTAAACTATTAAATATATTATGAAGCAAACTGTAGTAACCACTTTGTTCAAATGTGGTGACTGATTTGATTTAAGACAGTAATAACTAAACACCCAGTTAAATACTTTTGTAAAAAATGTACGTATTGTTTATATTTCATTGATTTCTTTATTCGAAATATTGTTCGTTAAAACGGGCATGATAGAATCTGTAGTAATAGTATCAGAGGAAAATCGCATCGTTCGCGTCGTTTGTCACGTATAATGTCCAGATATAAAATTTTATTCCATTTCAGAACAGGGACAATCCAGACGCCCGTTACTGTCCAGTCGCAATCTTTAAGACGTTTTGTATTTTTATTAAAATCTGCTCTCTTTATTACTACTATAAAATAGATGGCCGCATGTCGCAACATTGCAATCTATTTTAAATGTGCTCACGTATGAGATGATTCGATTCGGAGCGAGATATCGAATACTTTATTATGCCGCTACACATTTCGACAATGTTGTGAATGCTGAACGCAATAACAGCGCACTGAGTCGGGTTTGTGCAATTCATTTGGAGGGTAAGTTATACGGCTGGAAAGATGTTTGTGGCGCGTCCGACAATGCAGAAGCGCCGCCGCCTCGGCGCCCGCCCAGCTGTAAATGGAGAACGCATTAATACACTACTATGTAATAAATGTTATTGTTTGTCATAAACTTTGTTTTATGAAGGTCGGCCGCCCGGGCCCTTGACGCTCTCGGACCTTTATTAAACTTTGGCGATACTCTACCAAATTTGGACTCGATTATTATGTTATTATTATTCGTCGAGTCGTTTCAATTTGTGTGAAACTCGCTTTAGCTGTATATTTTCCTGTTATTTTATAAATATTTTATCTCTAGACGAACTCGCTTAATGCCTTGAAACTAATAAACTTGTTGAGTCATGGAAACTTGAATGTTTCTAGAAATAATATTTTCTTATAGAAACTTTTTAAAAGAAAGTAGGTAAACAAAACATATTTATTTGCATGACTTAAATACATTTTCTTTTGTATGTATAATATGAATTAAAGATTAGAAAAAGAAACAAAAAGAAAATTGACAACACAATATGAGAAAGTATAATTATGATCACAGATAGGTACGAAACGCATATCAAACATCATAATGAACAATTGAAACAATGTAAATAATAATAAACGACATGAGTGCTACAGAGTCGGCGAGCACAAGGGCGCGTAGACGTTATCAGAGCCGCGTACGGCGCGGCCGGCTGATTTGTATGTAGCTCAGCTACGCGCCGATGCAGGGGGCGGCTCCAAGACGCTTCAATTTTTCAACGCTTCGACTTCGTGTTCGGGAAGCTGATTGCACGCGTCGCAGTGCACCACCTCACCTCCCCCCGCTGCTCCCGCGCCGAACTACCCACTGAAACTTTAATCCCGATCCGACACCGCACGACCGCGCACCGGCTCGACGCTATATTTCAATTAATTCAACCATCTATTTCCGAACCGAAACTTCGCTCCGCCTGGCTCATATACTCATGCATGTGATTAATGAAAAATCATTAAACAATATTCTGTCTCAACTTAACAATCCATACATAATAAAACGTCGCGTTTATGAACGTTCTGCTTTTAGAATCCAATTAATGCTCGAATTTCGTTTTGCATTTTAATGCGCTGTCGTCGACCAGCAATAAGTTTGGTAGAGTACATATGAAGTGGAATGATCGTAAGTACTCTGGGTTCATTTGTCGCTGCGAGGCGAGGGGGCGACGGTATTCGGGTGATTGTCGCCTAGCATCGCTTAATGAACGTTCTCTATTTACTCGTGATCTCACGGGGGTTCAATACGGAAATTATCTTTCTTATAAACTGTTCATCTTTGTGTACAATTTGTTTACATCAAAAATATTAGCCCATTTCGCGATATTAAAACTTTAATTATACACAAAGATGACGCACTATTTAACTAGATGATGTAATACACGAATTTCTGGAATTTCCGCACCTAAAATGTCTATGATAAATTCATAAGCAAGCATTACAGAGTAGTAAATTTCCAGCTATGACTTATGAAGCAGCTCTGTATAGAATTTATCGGCTCATTTCTTATTCTTATTGCGAGCGCGGCTAGGGTGGAAGCCGCACGTGTCCGCCATCCTGCTGAATCAACTTAACCCGACTGCCTTTACCGCAACTGAATGAACTTAATTTGATTCCAATTGTATTAAGCCCCGCCCTCGCCGCCGTTTAATGACCGAAAAGAACACCAGAGTAATTTTCTTCCGAGAGCCATTATTCCTTATACAACGTTTACCTTTTATTCTGCCTCTTATTAGTTGTAGAATCTAGGTAAGCTGATTCTGGGAAATTCGATGTGACAAAAACGGTATAAACTTGGCAATTTAAAAAACATTTTCTTGAAACGTTTCATTTAAGTACACTGAAGAAAAGTATTGCAGTTGCTAATAAAATTAACAGAGCTCACGGCTTTGTAATCAAACGGAGCTAAGTTCTTGAAAACTCCTGATATTGATATTTTTTTCGTTTTATTTATTCCAACTACTTTAAGTACCCAACTAATCGTTGAGGATGCTCAATCAGAATATAAAAATAAAGTAAGTTAATAATTAAATCTATATACAGCCATTAAAACTTCAACTCCAAACATATCTCGATGTATGTATATGAAATTTAACTTCGAAATCTGTACGTACTAATCCAACATTGTTTTCGAACAAAGTGTTATTCAAATTTAGTGTTTACAATTAACTAAATAGCTGCGATAAATTGGTGAAACAACGCAACACACACTCGAAACATTCGATTGGGTGAAGTAGCCGGAAAACGGTCCTGTTTGCAAAAACCGCAAACAACTTCGCCCGTGACGTTACATTGTAGGGAGCACTGGCTCCGCGGAGGCACAAAGTAATTAGATAGCCTGTTGTACTGTACACTTGTTCAGCGCTTTTCCAATGAACGCTCGCTCGTTCTCGTGTTTAATTGCAGCCGAAACCGTAACGGACAGCGGCCCGTTTTTGTCCGACCCCAATGAGACGAACCGCGCATCCTTTAATGAACCTCCCTCCCCTGCCTTTACCTTATTGTGCGCCAAATCCTTTTACTTTACGGTTTTAATTACATTCTTCGAGATTAAACATTCGATCTGATAAGTTCTATTTTTTCTAAAAAAGTCGAGTGGTTTCGATATCAATATTAAATTCGTATTATGTCAAGTTTGCCTGTAAAAATGTTTTTGAGCTTATAATGTGGAGGTCTCGCCCGCATTCGACACCGCGTAAATAATTCACGCTCCTGAAACGAGTTGCCCGGATCAGATACCGCATGTAATTCCACATTTTCGCACCAACAGCTTTCCGGGCACGCATTTAAGTTTTTACTCGCATTCCGCTTTTGCTTTCGATTATTTCCCTAATACTAAGCGCTATGGGTACTAATTAAATTTTATCTCCTCAACTTTAAATTGGAAATCGTTTCTCCTATGTAATTGTTGTTTCTACTTCAATTAACGTATAACGTTTCACATATAAAACAAAGAATGTTATGAAACATTAAATCCATTTAATATTCAAGCTTACTAATTTGATTTTATGAAAACTCGCATCAACAAGTATTTTTTTAATGTTAGAGACATTAAAAAATATATCTAGCACAGTATTACGCCTCGCGGCAAGCACAAGGCCTAATTTTCTGCAGCGTTAATTGCACCCTAATATCATCGAGCAAGGTTACCGAAACTTTGTTTTTCATTTGAATAATCAATTGTAGAGCAGTCATAAAAGACTAACCATTAAATTTACTCGGCCTTGAACGGGTATTAGTTTTATTTTTAAGGCGTGCAAATAGTATTCCTGGTAGAGTAGTGACTTCCACACTTAGTAGCCACGTCACGCGACGGCAATTTATCAAAATAATACTAAAATCGTTAATTTTAATTAATTATGAATAAAAACGTTTTAACGACATGCCCGAGTGCCTATTTGTTGATATTAAATCCACGGTACGGCTATATTGGAATAAAACTTCCCATAACGATCGTCGACCTCAGTGCACTTACGGGCTTTCCGTCAAGGTGTCAAACATTACTTCCCACTCCTCAGTCTGTTCTTGCTTGTCATCGTCGATGCGCGCACTTACCACTTTTTGTAAAAAAATAATCGTGACTGAGTTAATTTTAAACGGGGAGAGTTTAGTGCGGCGGCAGTAAAATATTTTTCGAAGGTAAATCGTTTAAAGCTTTAAACAAAGAGGCACAGTTCCGAAACAATCAAATTAATTTTCTCCGTTGTTATTTAATTAGCGCCGACTTTTGGAAGGCTCGATGTGCGGCCAGTATTTATCGTTAGGAACAATCGGCCCTCCCTCTTCCCCATGGAACCCATTATTGTGAGAGCCAAGACAACACCACAATAACTTTGATTCGTCACTCTCGCTACATCATTGTTGATAGCGACATTGTTTAAGTTAAATTGACTCGCTGCGAACGAATTGTGTAACTCGACTAATTCTATTATTACTTTTGTTACAGGTAACGTCTAATTAACAGAATCGCACCATGTTTAATGAGAGTGTAATTTCTGCTCTCCGCAGGTATGAATAAAACATTTAAATGTGTGTACAATTATACTGGCTTAAATAAGTAGGGTGGATGTGGTGTAAAAAAATATTTGAAACAGTATACTGGGTGAAGCCGTATGAAGCTAATCTGAAGCCTTATTTAATTAAATTGTAGAAGTAGGTAGCCATCGGACCAGGCCATTTCCGAATGAACAGTCTTCGCGTACGGACAATTGAGAAGTGCTCTACATATTAGTGTGATTGCTTTACCTGGCCTTCATTGACTCTTTGCTTTTTATTCACATCTATCGGTAAGAATACGTTCCTCTTATTTATTCAAAGCTTAGATTGTGTAAATTATATTAAATAGAGAACAAAAAAACAAAATCAAAGAATTTATTATACAACGAAAGGTTTCATAATAACAGGTATCGTTTCATTCGATTTTATTTAAAAACAAAATTAAATATTATTCCAGGGAGAATAAATGCGTTATTCTAAAAAAATGAGAAAATAAAATCGTCCGCAACGTCAAATAATATATCGCTTCAAAGTCGGTTTAAAACAGCACATAAACTAATTATCTACATATGAAAAAACTCGCGAGTGTGGCGTGAAGAAAAAGTATTAGTCGCTTTTTCTTCGGAAATTTTAAAATTCACAAAGCGTAAAGAGCTGCTCGTCGGTTTAAATAGAATGAGTGGCTAATTAACTTTTCTTCTTTTTGTCTTGGCTTACAATTAACACGTCTTAGAGCATTAAATTTGACGGGTTTGCGTAAAGACACTAAGTCTAATTTCACCGCACTCAGTCCCGAACTTGATTCCCCTCCCTCCCAACTAACTCAGCAAGGCGCTTGTAAGTGCTTACCCTTATAATAAGGGCGAAATAACATTCCTCCCCACGCTATAATTGCGTTTCTTCATTTTCATTAGGCACGTTACATTATATGACGATTTATAGACAAGTAGTTTCTATTGTTAATGCGTCCTAAACGAAGGGATTATTTTTAGTGGCTTGCCCGTTTCGACCCGACCCGAACCTCTGACCTCGCGATGATCTATTCCCTTCATTCCACTAACCTGTTTTACGAGATTAGTGCGATAAACACCGCCCTAATGCCGTATTCACTCTAATCGAATTACCATTTGTCTAATTTAACGCTATTACTGTCTTTGTTATACTCCTATCGACTGAATCTTGTATTCGTGTCTATTTATGATTCCATATTTGTTGAGAATGTTTCATCAATTTAGAAAAGTCATTTTGAAAACGTTTTAAATATAAGAGATTCCACTGGAATTCCCGTGCTATCGCATATTCTCACGAATGTTTATATTATAAATAATAAATACGGTAACGCTAGAATAAATAAAATGTTTCGAACTAAACTTGCGTCTAGATGTTAACGTGGATAAATGTTTGTGTTATATCGTTAACATAAATATTGAAGGCATCGTGTTCGTACGGCGAAATATTCGCTTAAGTATTTGATATGGCGCTTTATCACGTCAATTTTGCATAATGTACAATATCTCTTGCCGTGGCACGGGCGTATAAAATAAGGTAACATACCGCTGGTTTATTTCGCCAACGAGCTAAACGGGCTCCGCTGTAAGGCCCGTATTTGTAACACGGCGTATTATTAATGGTCGCGATAGCAGGTAGCCCGCGGCAGAACACGATATTTGGGAATTAATCCGGATTTGCATAGGATAATAGGGGCGTTGCGGTGCACTCCGCAAGGTGGACGTGTCGAATGCTTCAGTAATTGCTCCGGTTTTGTGAGCCATGCCTGCAATCTTCATCCCCATTTATCTTACTCGACTATTCTAAAGTTCGTGCACACTATAATATTCATCTTGTGTTTTGATCATTCCTATTTTATCTATGTGCATTGTTCATAAATATTCTAATGCAAAACCTCTAAATACAAATTTGTCGTCTGTGTTATGCAGGATTTAAACTAAATAAACATAAAATATGTTTGTCCTTGGGTAGTTTAAAATCTCAATTAAAATCGCAAATCGTCGACGATAAAGGGTGGTGAGGTGGTAGAAGGGTGGTGTAGGAAAAGCTTGGAGGCGTCGCGTGCCTGATGAATGCGCCGCCGCCGCGGCGGCAGACCCGACGGCGCCGCGATGCCGACCCACAATGCAGATATCGTGATTCGTGCACAGAACCAAGTCCTAGCGCATTCGCAGTTAGCGCTCACACAAATCTAGGCCCATATCCCCTTGTTGCCAAAACGCAACCCGGAAACCTATATTTCATGCTAAACGATTCCCATTAATTTTTTGTACTTATTCCTCTTTCTTCTACAAAACAAGTTTTATTAATCGTCTCACAGGTAGGTATGTAATGTTATCATAACTAGCAGTAGAAGTGTAGTTTCCGGAAGGCTGTCGACGAGCAATCAAAGGGCTCGCGCCGACCTAATGTGTAAGTTTTAGAAATCCACTCGACTAGGCAACCGAAGGGCCTCTTTTGATTGATGCGTCGTGTAATGACGCGGGAAACGATTTCCTCCACATTTCCTTCACTCAATAAAACGAGTATGCTTATTTATACATCCGCATCGGTTTATTTGGGTTTTTGTCAATGCAGCCCATAGTGTCGTCTACTCTACCCTTGAAATACCGTCATTTGTCAAGATTACGGCTGTGAGGGATCGAGTTATGAAAAGAAGTTATTGTTTCGTTATCTTTATTTTATACGGGGTTATTTTACTAGAAATCGTAAAAGAAAAACCGATTACTTTTAACGCTATTATTTATCATACTAAATTCCAGTGATTCGGTCACGAAAACATGGTTAAATATGGCGAATCGTAAATATTTGCGTAACAGCCGTGATCGAATAAATTTATTTACTTTCTCCTACTTCGGGGTACGTATGTAGATACATTAAAGTTATATTTTGCGAAAGTATGAGATGGTACAATTAGCACGTACGAAACTCGTCAGTCACGGGCTGGCGCCGAGAGGCAATTACGGTATTTCATCCGCAATAAAAGTGCACTCGGGCGCCGCTAACGCCGTAGAAAGCTCCCAGTAGCCTATAAAGCTAATGTGTATAAAGATTTAAATGACGGCTCGGGCCGGGACAGCGGCCGTCATTCGACGCGTGATCATGTAATATTCGAGGGATCCCATGTACTCTGCTTCGTTACGTTGACAAACTTTTTCAATTATATCAGCTTAGTATGGATAAATGTGTGAATGGAATAACGAATTCATTAAAAAGTATATGAATTTAGCCTTAATATTCCTTTTAAATTAATTATATTTCTATGTATATTGAGATTGAACATTTGAATTATTTTATCGATTGGATAATTTATCGTCTTACCTTAATAGTTCGTGTATGTCATTTATCTGAGAGGCACATTCCTTTCAGACATATTTTTAATATCTTACCAATATTGCCGCATTATTGCTCGTTCATTCATCTTATACGATCGTATATACACAATCATGTAACGAATAAGCAAACATTTTAACGCTATTAATCTGAGAATGTACCGTCGAGGCGTCGGAGGCGGCACATTTATGTTATGTGCCGGCAATGTTACATACGCCATAAAAGTCGTTAGGACGACATAACGTCTCGACAACGTCTTGGCCGCTGTAATTACGAGTATATCGAGGCAAGGCGCCGACTGCGCCCTGCTTGTGCCCTTCCAGCGCCCCTCGGCGACCCCCACATTAACCTAACACGATGCAATAACACTCTGACACCTCCTAATGTACTGGCCCGCTCATAATGTACTATATTATTAGCCTTATCGCTTAATGCGCGACGTGTTTCTCGTTGTGATTTAATGCTATTACAATAAATCAGCATTTACTTAAATACTCGTTCCTACATTAATCATAAAATCCCAGCCGATTTGCAAGTTGAAATATTCAATATCGAGTGAAAGCAAAACTCAACTTTCCTATTTTCGGATGTATCAAATTCGCGCGATTGGCTGGAAAATTGAAATGAAATATGATTTTGACGTGGTTTAAGAATGGGGCTAATATAGACGCGGCTAACGCATATTAACTTTTGTTTTTAACCATAAATCAAGCCGAGTTAATGACTGTAGTTTGCTAAGAAAATTGATTTATGTGAACATGTTTACTAAGTTCTCGGATTTTAGTGAGTGGAATACGATGTAGCGTGGGAACCCAGCCGTGTGCTGCATAGACTTAAGTCTGCAGCCAGCTCTAGCCGGGATTCGTTTATTCTGCACTCTCGATGTGTTAAGCCTAAACTACAGTTAGAACTGCGAGCTCTATTTTATTCACTTAAATGTTGCTTTGCTTTTAGTGTTTTTGCGAAATAATTTTAAATATTATTATATGTATCATTGTCATTTATTTAATGGTCAGTTACATAGCTAATTCTTATTTGCTGAGAGCTTAAAAATAGAACAGTTACCTATAATGGCAGAGAAGTAAAATAAAGACACAAGTTAGGCTACTGTTTTTGTTATTCTAATTCGCACTATTCAAGCGGAATTCGGTATAACGGCACGTATTGTTTCGCAAAGTAGAAACTAGTAATAAGTAACTGTTGGCAATTTAAACTGGGAACTGGCAAAGGCGAGAGTAGTGCAAAGTTAAGGTGTACAAATTAGACGTATGTCGAGTGACGGTACCTCTGGGGCGAGCGGGCGCAGATGGAAATTTATCACGCCCGCCGGAGCCCGGCTACAAGTTCGCGCATTAAACGACTCCGGGACATTAGCCGCTTGCAAGATGCCGCCCGAGATCATAATTAAGTGCCGCCCAATTTATCGGTCCGACCCGTGCCCGAAAACTCCCTTTAAACTTCCCTTATCGTACCTACTAAGAGCTCTTTATTTTGTAGTTAGACTACCTCGCAGTTATCGCCTTTTATCTCCACTTGCTTTAACGCGATTCAGAAAGAAGTCCTTAATGCTTTTGCGATTAATTCATTACAGGTCTTAATTACAGGCAGTAATAAAAAATATTTAAAATAATAATAAGAAAATAATAGCAAAAAAGTTTAACGAACTCTAGAAATCTAGACTAAGAAAAATACCGTTGCATTCAGAGTCTTTATTCAATACAATTGTCACGAACTGAAGCTAATACCGTTGCGCCTGAAAACGATATTGTTCAACACAAGTATGTCATTCGTGTCAGTGATTTACGTAAGCTAAAGGAAGCGTGGCGCTGTTTGCTTACACTTACTACTGCATCAGCTTGCCTAAACTGATTAGACGACCCAAGGCCTGGGTAATGTCGCATAAACAGTTTGCCAACGCCCTACGCGATCGCCTCCAAGACTTGACTAACAAATTATTTTCGCTTAATGTTTACCTTAGGTGGTAAAGCTCAGTAAATTTGGAACTTCTGAAATCTCGTAATAGAAGTATTGATTAACGTCCTTATAGCTATCTCATCTTTTAAAAGAATATTTGCCACTCAAATGATAGTCTCAGAACATGCACATCACTGGTATCGACTTTAAATAAAAAATCGAGGAACAGAAATAAGCCTTTAGAGTAGTTCACTAATAATAATGTAAATGATAAGGGCCTAACCAAAGCCAGAGATTTTTAGATACGTTTTGGTCACTTCCCCTCAACAGTGACCTATTTTATTATATGTCTAGCAAAACATTGCTTATTTTTTAATTATATAGCCGGTTGTGTACCGCTGAGAAATAGAGCAATCTATTTAAAATAATATGCAGCTTTAAGGTTGAGGCTCATTTGCAAATCAAATGCCCTACTAAACACCCCACATTAACTTCAAAATTTTCCTTCCCTTTGTTAAATGTAAAGCCATTCCGTTTATTAGCGTTCACTGACCCAATGTTTTTTCTTGCGCCTCGGCACGTTAGTAAAACAGGCAATTTACGCGAGCCTATAAGTAACAAGATTCATTAAGGCTGTTACAAAGTGGCGCGGGCGTTCTTAAAGCGAATGGCCCTCGAGCTTACAGCGTTCATAATGGCCGTACGAGCCGGCCGAGGCGCCGCGCGCAATTTAATGAAACACCTGGAGGAGGTTGTGCCTGCTTCCGTTGCATTAATCTCGCACCCCGCGGCTCTCCGCAACGCTTTATTACTATCCACAATTGCCTAATATTCGAATTTGTTACGGTTACTCACAGTAGGTCATGTTCCAGAATCTCGATGAGTAAGTCGCTGCGCAAAATGTCACTGGCACAAGCGAAGCCCCGAGATCATGAATGTTAAACGCTGAGCGATATGAACTTGGCTTTTATCCTCACCTTAATAAATTTTATAAGAAAACTCCGCTAAAAGTTCAGGCGAAATCTCGGTCATGTTAAGTAATTGTATTTTATAGAATGGGACTTCTTCACGAGAAAGCGGATTGTTTCGCCTCGACATTAGCGTATAAAAGTGTGCAACTAATATTAAAGCCGGCATAAACAACGGCTGACCGCTCGCCGGCGGCAACGGCAAAAGTGGCCGAGATAACTCCGCGCGCGAATGCATATTTTAACGTTAAGCTACGGCGCCACGATGCAAACTTGTTGGGAACTTTTACAGAGTGCATAATTCTTAATTTTAAACTCTTTCTTGTTTTTATTTTCTAAAAATTTTACAAAATGCGATGGTGCAAGACGTAGCTCGTAGGCGTGTTCGATATTACGTGATGGTATCGCGGCTACAGCGCGGCGCCGCCCAGAGCTTGAAATAAAAAGTGGCGCGAGCGCGAGCGCGAGGCGTAAACACGCGCCCCTCTCGCGTGACGGCTCATTAGCCACTCCCTGCGCCTCTATAAATCATTTTAAATTTAAATTCTACTTACTTTCAGAATTAACTTTGCTTACCCAATTCCTTTCTCAGCCGCAAAATTTTGCAAATTAGATTTTACCTTTCCCCTATTCGGCTTGTCAAAAAAATTATTTGTGGCACCTCTGTTCTAATCTCCACCTGAATCCTATTATTGATTCGCATCATCTCCTTTATTTCATATTGCGTAATCTGTCTTTGGTTTAATTGTATTTGGATGCCCACACATCAATAAATATTTTACATTCACTACGAGCATAAATAAAATGTGGCTACGTTCCACGAATGCCTACGCACACTGACGCTTCTAATACAGGACACCTCTACACAGGTTTATGAGTTGGCACGTCTCACCGGCGGTTTCTATTTGCGTCCCTGTTTGACATCATAAGCATTTTTGGCACCCACTTTCTTGCGTATAAGTGGGCTTAGGATATATCGTGTCATTCATGTGATCGTA
Source organism: Phoebis sennae (assembly GCA_001586405.1). Lineage (NCBI taxonomy): Eukaryota > Metazoa > Arthropoda > Insecta > Lepidoptera > Pieridae > Phoebis > Phoebis sennae. Next base: position 624,685 of record LQNK01000876.1, read on the forward strand.
AGCTTATTGTTTTCCTCGTGCATCGATTTGCAGCGGCGCGTGTCAGTTCGGCCGCTAGTAGGTGTGTGTAGGACGTTGCGCGTACGTACATAGTTTGCAGTTCGCCGACAGCGTGCCGCCAACTTGTCAATTGTGATCGATCAATCGATTAGCGCACGTCGTCGGAGGAGCATTCTGGGTCTCCTGTTTGGCACTCCGACCTATAGTATCTGTGTGTATACGATACGCACACCACGCAAGCAGAACTAATGAATGGGCTCGCTTTAATTGTATTGCGAACGCATTGTCTTCTTATAACAATGCCTTATAACCAATTATAAGAGCGACGGTTAGCTTTTTATCTTGTTAAATCACAATTTTACGAGCTAACAGATACAATATCGCGTGATGTAAAACTAATTTAATCCTTGTTGCACTTCATTGTTTCCCGCGTAAAATATTCGAAAAAATATTGTGTTCCGTCATTTCTTGTCACTTAAAAAATAAACGGTCGAGTGAAAAGCCATAAACAAAAGCCCTATGCAGAAGATGGCAGCACGCGACTTTCAGTGAACTGTACTGTTCAGTGTACTGTAACTACTCCAGTGCACTCGAGGGCCGTTCGTTATACGCGTTACAGATTCAAAGAGCCCTCGGTCGCCTTGCTTGCTTCGCCAAGATAAGAACACGACTCCATTTTTCATTTGTGAGCGATGACTAACAGATTTTGTAAACATTTTCTTTGCTCGTTACTGCTATGTTGAAATACGTTGCCAGTTAATTGATTTGCAAGTTCTTGTTGTTTTGTTTCAATCTTGTATCCTTCGTCTGATTTAATTCGCTCTGACAGCGGAAAAAATCACATTTGTTATCGCGGTGTATTTCAGCATAAGTACAACTTGAATGTGAGGTTTAGATAAATCATTAGTAAGCCGATACATAAATATAATGGCCAGATTTCCGACACTTATGCGGCAGTATATTGCAAGTGCTCATTGTTGTGTCATAACGGACACTGCAAGGGAAGCGCTCCGTTTGCTCCACTATCACAAAAATGTTATTAGTTTGGGCGGTTATTGCCCACCCTGCGGTCGCTCAACCCTCTCCCAGCGTCCCAACTACCTTCCTAACATTCAAAAGGTTACCCCTTGTATCCAATTTAATCCTAAAAGTAAATTTGCCAGTTATTTTGATTATATTGAGACACTGTTTATAAATGAATTTGCACGCTCTACTAACATTATTATGTTATGGGATTTATTTTTGGATTGCCAGATTAAAGTTTAACAACACAATTTTAGATTTCTAAAGATGAATACATTATTTCTTGCAGATCGTTCGAAGATCAAAACACAGAAAACAATGTTCGCAATGTATTCATTAGTTCATCGTGCAAATGAGTGCAATTAATTCTTCGTATAATAACTACCGCAAATAGAAACAACTTGTTCTACACTTATCGCCCCACAATTATCAGTGGGGAATGTTAAATGGCTCAAACGTGGCATCTTTTTTGAGCTCGTTAATCAAAATGTATGGACACGTATTCCGATTACACGTCAATAGAGCAGCAATTAATGCATTGTAATATGTGCAATAGGGCGGGAATCGACGGGGCCATCCGTCTGAGGCGACGCGGCCATTTGTTACGGCGGGGTTATCTGTCTCGCTAATCGCTCGCTGTACCTGCATTCACGCGCCGCGTCACTCCGCTGGAAACAAACTGTGCGCGCCCGTACCGGCTAAATGTTTTCCTACTTTTTTAATACGAATCAGTTCTAATTTCAATGTCTAAACGTGTCACAAAAATAGAGCAGGTAATTTAAATTTGATTTTAGGTTGTTAAATCACCGTAATTAGAAGAAACTCTATTTTTAAATACAAATAAAGTAAGTTTTTGGTAGCATTATAACATTGTCACCAAATTAGAAATCAAACAAAACTCCATCACGATAATATATTATATGATAATTAATAACAATTAAGTTTTTTTGCGCAGTTAAAATATTATAAGAAAAAACATTTAATCCTTCAACAGACGGTCACTTGACCATTCCAACCTATGGTCGTTTATACATTTGACTAGTATGAAACCGCAGTAATAAATCTGATGACCCTGAGAGGCCCGATGGTACTCGAAACAATTCGCATTTAACTCCAGCTAACGCTGCGTAAACTTTGTTATTTTCTAAGTTTGTGATTGTGAAATCTGTCTATCCTAATAAATATTAATTTGATAGAGTTAGCCCGCCAATCGGAATTATGACGCGGACGTGATCACCAATTCAAGTTTAATAAACGGATTGCGAGAAATCAAAACTCGGTTAAAGCGAACGTTGCACAGTAACAGGAAATAATAACTTTATCCAGTGCTTAACACTGCGAGGAGCGACCGACTAACATTATGCCTGCCAGTAACAAGTTCATCTAAATGCAGCCGTCTGCTCCTACTAGCTTGTTAGATTACGCATCGCCAAACTTTGATAACAGACACTTTCTCGGCGACCGGGACCCTGCATTCGAGCCGAACTAATTATGATTAAAAAGCTTTTTATCTGTTTTCCGTTACGAATATTAATAAAACTCCCAACAGGCATTCCTTTTTCTCTAAAAGGGAAGAGATTGTTTATTTTAACGTTTTATTAAAACTTCGATAAACGCGTCGTCTTTTTATCTGAATAAAATATGGAGATGAAGCTCGATATTTTGCGATAAAACGAGCTTCTTGTCACGTAGTGCGACAGTTAATTACGCGAATGTAAATAAATCATCATAGCCGGCTTTTGCCGGAGGTTTTTGCTTCTGAAAGGCAATTATCTCAAGCCTCATTGACGCCGAAATTAAGAATGAAATCTATTATACTTTTTTAATTCTTAAGAACCTGACACGTTAATAAGGAAGTAAAGCTAAAAAATTATCATGTCGGAATTTTATTTTGTCTCATTTTTAATAATACTTTTACTGAATTATTAACTGTATAAGAGCTTTAGTTGAACATACATATGACAAAATATTAACGGATAAATATAAACATTTCAGGGTCGATGTAACCGCGAGAAGCCTCCTTGCAAGTACTTCCATCCACCGCAGCACCTCAAGGACCAGCTACTTATCAACGGGCGGAATCACTTAGCACTCAAAAACGCCTTAATGCAACAGATGGGTCTGACGCCTGGCCAGGTGCTGCCTGGCCAGGTCCCCACTGTGGTAAGTCTGCCGTCCAAACATTCTCCTCACCAAATTAACGCTTGAGCGATCGGCCCTCAACTTGTAGATAGGGAGTGCACGCAATACGCAGCTTTCGATGTAACTCGCTACATTATACTTTTTCAAGCATTTCTTCTTACTAATTGTTGACCACGTAGAATAGCATCGTGTTTAACTTGTGACCCGTGCTACATAAGTAGCCTAGTTTTATAAGTTTTCATTATAATTGGACTTTATGCGATTAATTTTATTTTAGGGTACTTTATCATCGTTTATAACTCTATATTTAAAATAGCCCAGAGACGATAGTATATAGGCAATAGCAATTAAGTATATCACTTTGTATTAAATTTAATATTTCGAATATCTATCATCCCTTATAATAAAGTGTTAAATTCATAGAAGTAGATAATTACGGGCACAAATTAACCACGTCGCTGACGGCCGATCGCTCCACACCGCTTGAGCATGTTTGTATAATTTATCTTAAGTGGCATGACTACTTTTGAAATGTATTCACTTGTTAAGAATTGGGTCTAAGCGGTAATGCAAATTTAATCACCAAAACATTCCCTCACTTCTCACACTCGCTAACTATGTTGCCCGTTTTCTCGGGGTCTCTCCTCGCACCGCTGTTCTCCGTAAGGAGCATTTCGACTCCACACCCGTGAGCTAAGCGTTCAGTAGAATGAGTGTAGTAGTGCGCGGAGCGATGTCGAGAAACGAAACGCGGGCACGGGCTGTCCCCGCACGATAAGTAGCGTGTTTGTGTGGTTTTGTGTCGAGGTGGGCGGCGTGAGCGGAGCAGGTGCGGCCGCGAGTCACCTCGCTGCCCTGGACCCGATCAGTCTCGCCTTGCTCGCCCCGCAGGTAATGGCCACCATCGGCACACCACAATTAGCAACCTATAACAGATCCGCTCCATTTGTCCTGTTTCTATCCCGTCCTGCTCGGTTTTTGCCCTTTGTACCCTAGCCTTTTCATCAGATATATCGTAGAAGCGGAGGTTGTTCTCAATTTAATAAACGCTTATACCGACTAAACAAAATGAGCTTTACTATCTGGAGCTTTTTAGCAACCCTTTCTGCTTTCACGCACAACTCTGCTGAACAGGCATCCCTATCCTTATTCTCTTATTAAAGTAAAACCTTATCCTTTTTAACTAAACCACCACGTTTGTCTATCGGTGGCCGGTGGGTAGTATAACAAATTTTGTAAGCTTTACTTAATGTTTTTTACCTTCATTTGTTTACGCATGCAGTGCTTAATTCTGCCTAACTTTATTGATAAACTAAAACAAATTTAAAACTTTAGTGGTGCTTTGTAATATTTAATGACAGTGCTTATTATTACAGAGATTTCGAATGAATAAATTGTTTGAATTCTTTTATAAGAAAATGGTTAATTTCAGTAGTTAACATTGTATTGTGATCGTATCGCAGGCTACGTCTCCGTACTTGTCGGGCGTGCCCGGCGTGGGGTCGACGTACGCGCAGTACTACACGCCGCAGCTGGTGCCGGCCATGCTGGGCCACGACCCGGCCGCCGCCGCCGCGTCGCCTTTGGGTGTCATGCAACAACCTGTGCTGCAACAGAAGTTGCCTCGCACCGACCGTCTAGAGGTGAGGATTACACTTTATTTTCCATATAAACACGACCTTTCCCCAGTAGCGCTTCCTGGTGTTGCCACTTTCTAGAGACCGACATGCATTGATTACTAAATACTCAGAGACATGATATTTTATTTGAAATGTAATTATTTTTACAATCTCGATATGTCGGTCTCTTGCGCATAAAACAAAGGCTATGGAGCCATTAACTATCCTGGTTTGTCTGTGGTGCGTGGCCGTCCTGGCCCAACAGCTTCGCGAGCCTCACTCGCTTGACTCCCCTCGGTGACAAGCCTACACTGGTGGCGAAACCCTCTCTCTCATTTGATGATAAATTTTGGATTATTAATTTAAAATGTACATGAATATTAAGTTTAAGAAAAAATGTATATGCGTCCCCTGTAATTCCCATATCGACTCAGTAATACGTATTTAAGATTATAAATGATAGAGAAGCTCTATTTGGATTCATAATATACTTAATCACTAGAAATTATGCGACGGATGCGTTAATATTTATTTCCATTAAATTTTACACCGATTCGAAATCAAAGCGGCGTCCGGTCGAGAAAATAATATTTGGTCTCATATCTTCAATTTGATTTGAGGTTTAATATTAAATGTTAGGTCGTTTTAGAAAGTCTTTCTCGAAATTTTCTAGTTTTGCATTAAATTTTATAAATTAAAGTCTATCAGTTTAGAAGTAGTTTTGAATAAAAGAATCGCGATATATGTAGTAGAGCGCCTCAGACATGGGTCTGGCGGGCTAGTAGGTAGAGGGAAATATGGCGGGCGCTCTGCGAGCGTGGGGCGCGAGCGGCGACATGGTGGTGTGTGCTGGTGCAGGTGTGCCGGGAGTTCCAGCGCGGCGCGTGCAAGCGCGCCGAGTCCGAGTGTCGCTTCGCGCACCCGCCGCCGCCTGTCGTAGCGCACGACGACGGCTGTGTCACGGTGTGCATGGACGCCGTCAAGGGCCGCTGCGTCCGCGACCCCTGCCGCTATTTCCACCCTCCCCTGCACCTGCAGGCGCACCTTAAGGCGCAGGCGCGCGGCGCGGTACGCCACCAGGCTGCACGCTCTCGCCTCGATCGCGCTCGCTTGACTTCTTCCGCTTGGTCTAGCTCGCCGCGACGCCGCTTTTGTTCGCAGAGCTTGTTCTATTCAGTTCGCCGCGGTAACGATCCGCCCCACGCTTCCGTCGCACTCACGCTTCACTTTTTAATTTTTTTTTATCTATCGCATAATATCACCTTACGCCGAGCTTTAGGTGTATTCTGTGCATCTATTACATCGTTATTGTTTCTGTCCCGTCCTGCGACGCTTCGCTTCACGTAGACGGCCGCCGCAGCGCAGCAGCCGGCAGCGAGCGCGACTTCGGAGCCAGGAAAGAAACGGCCGGCCCCCGCCGAGCTCGAGCCGCCACCGGTACAGCCAGCTTTGCACGCTTGACTCCCCCG
>LQNK01000876.1:636878-655708 GCA_001586405.1 Phoebis sennae
CCGACCTTCTCGTTCGTTTCCTCGCCCCATTCCACCCCATCAGCAAGTCGCCCGCGCCCCTTATCCATATCGATCGCGCCTCTGACACACTCGGGAAAGGCGGGTCGTTCCGCAGCGGAGGTGGTGATATCTTAGTGAATATCGGTTAGTTTAGCGGCGGAAGCGAGCCGCGACCTGACTCCTCGCGACGCGCTCCCGCCGGGCACGTGTGCTAGTCTTCGGGAAAGAGTGTGTACATAAGTAGCGGGATATGATTCTCAGGCACGGTCATGCGATTGTGATATGAATAGTTTTCGAAACGCAGGAGCCGTATGAATAATTTTGTCGAGATCGTACCGACGTCGTCGAATAGTAGTTAGTGAGGTTTCAAATGTTTTATTACTATTATATATTATTTTTTTAAGATACGATATGAGTTCCTGATATGACGTGCGCGTTTGTTGTATATAGGCACGCGAGGCGCCGCGGCTTACGGCTACGGCCGAGGCCGGTGTCAAAAGTTGCAACCCACTCCTATTGTGAGCATTTTTGTGAGAATTATGTTACTTTTTTACGTATGTTATAATTTATGAAATTATGTTTATAGATGACAAGTTTTACACTAGTTTAGATTAAGCGAATCAATAATAACGGAACACCAATAGCGTAGCCGCTTCTCTCCTTCGGCACGAGAACTTTTGACGCCGGAGCACAATTCACGTTCGGTCGAGCGCGGCCCACTTCGCCCTCCCACACTTAGCATAGGTCGCAACTCGCAGCACTCCTAGAGTGGATAGCAAACGAATATTCAAATGAACAATGAACGTTGTCGGACAATATTTAAAAACGAAGGCATTCTTCCAAGCTATTTACCTACATTCTAGGATAGAACGTTGGCTTTTATTCCAGATAGATTTTGCTAGATAATCATTCTTAAACCGATCGATTTCCGTCTACGGATGCACAAATAGTGACCGACGATCGCGTCCGAAAAACCTGAAATTCAGAGTGATGAAATAGTTCCCCTGTATTGTTTTAATGCAAGCAGCAAGCAGTATTAAGTTTGACTCGAAATCTCGTATGTATGTAGAGGTGATATGCGGATAGAGAGAGGCGGGCCAGGCTTGCGCGCAGGCGCAAGCTTCCCGAGGCATGGAAGCCCGATGCCTACTATTATTCCTAGTCCATATCCTTTTGTTGATCAGTCATGCGTATAATGTTAGAATAAAATATTAATAATTTGATTTATTCCTCCCATTTAGTGGATATTTTGATAATGATATATTAATAATGAAATATTTAAGATACATAATACATATTTGATTCTAAATCCTGATAAAGTGACACTACGTTAGTAATTTAGTCGGAGGGATACTTGTGCCGTGATTATATTTTTAGGTATATATTATAAAATGAATAATTCCTAGCGTCGGAATTAAAGAAGTGATTAATGTGTAAGTGCGTTATATTTATTGTCGTATATCGTAAGTGGAATGCCATATCGATAAAAGATGAAGAGCGGACTCGGAGTTAAACTCTTTAGGAGGTGTCGTTTGTGTTTTGTGTTGATTGTTATTATCGGTTGCGAGCAGTGGCTGGCTGACGTTTCGCTTTTATCAATACGGCAATATGACTCTTAAACACATAAGTTGTCATTCTATAATTTATATTTTTTGTTGAAATTTATCGTTTCATGGATTATTTGTTGCCTATAATTTTATAATCAAAATTTTATGATCTGACGCATTTATTGTAAGACAATCGATTAATTTTATAATTAATTAGTGTGATAATAAATATAATGGTATCAAATTGCCGTTATAAAGATAGAACATCGAAAGTATCCTTCCTGTTTAGAAGGGACTCTTCTGGCCCAAGGTTTCTAGTGGATTTTATATTTTTCTTTTTGTTGTATTTTTAATGTTGCGTGTGTCTTACACATAATATATTTCATTTTTGTGATATTTTTAACTATAAAGTACTGTTATTGTAAATCCAAATGGAATAATGGAGACCTAATTAAATATTCAAGAATTTATTTGTAAATCACAAAAAAAATGTAAAACTGTAAATATATTGACAAAAAAATGAACTGCAACACAATAATTGATTATTATTATTATTATATCTCTCATGAAGTACACTGTAAGTTCTTAATACCTAAATAATGGTATGTTATTATGTAGTAGGTACAGTCTACTAAAAGTAAACCGGTCCAGTGAACAAAGTATTGATATAATATTGTGAACATTTTTTTATTCATGAGCAATCACAGAAAGTACATGACATTGTAATATTATTTATGAAATTACTATGTGATGTGATCTTCGGATCGATTTTGAGTACAGTATAGATAATAAACAACTGAATATGTGATTTAGTCATTTTATTTTCTCCCTTTCCCATAAACGTGCATAAAAATGATGTGAATAGTATCTATAGTGAATATATCAAACAGCCCTGCCTCTGCATACTGCATACTGCCCCTCCAGCAGAGGACTTCGGCTTATAAGTAATATTGGCTGAATATCGCTTGCTGAATACAATAGTGGCATATTCAACAGAATAAGATGGTTGAAATTATGCAATGTACAGAAAAACTTAATTGTGTTATTTCTCCGATTTTCATCTATTTTACTTTCTATCATTATTGTATTCATTAAGCGATCAATTAAGATGGAAAAATAAACTAATAAATAGATAGAGTACTTAATAAAATATCACTCAAAACATTAATTAGTGAAAAAGTAACTGCAAAGGTGTTCTTACTCGCAATCACACACACACACTCACACACATCAAATTGACAAAAAAGTTTGACACTTTATCCGCTCCTAGACAAAAATAAGGCTCTTATCCTATGTGAGCATGTGACTATAACACAATATTGTGTACCTGTTAAAAGTCAATTAAAACTTAGTACATATTATAAGTAAATCTTGTAATATTCTTTATCTGAATATATCGCTCGTAATTCCATATTATTACGAAAATTCAGACAACCGATCATATAGTTGAAAATTTAGCAAGAGTTGCTACCATATTATTGTTCAATTTTTCAATCTTTAACCGACATTAAAAAAAGGAGGAGGTTATGTATGTTACCGTATTTCTCCGGCGTTTATGGACCGATTTGGAAAATTCCTGATTCCTGAAAAAGTAATTACCTTTCACAGGATACTAAAGGGAAAAATAATAACTTTTTGCCAAAAAATAAAACCGACTTCCTCACTCGAAACTCTCTGGTAAAATGTTATTATAATATTTTATTTTCTAGTTTAAACAAGAATAATAGTATACCAATTACCCAGTATAAGAACTTACAATCTTATTACCCAATCTTTTGTTAAAAACAAGTCCTGTCTAGTGAAACGAGGTAAGCACCTTGACCTCATTTTTTTAAAAGAAAGACGGCCTTCACAGCGTGACTCATTATTACGCAGTTTGTCATTTAGACTAGTACTTCCTGTTCTTTTATCACAAGTAACAAAACCGAAAAGTAGCACAGGAGGTGCCTGTGCAAAAAACGTAAAATTAAATCTACTTTAACTGAAATAAATAAAATTAAATCTACATCATTTGGCAATGAAGATTTGTTCTTCACGTGTAATCATACATAAAAAAAAGCTGCAGTTAAAGCTAAAAATGGGAACAATATACAGTGATAAAAGACGATATAATGACGACAAGAGCTTAAAATCCTACCAATATTATACGTCTAAAAGTTTGAATGTTTGGCTGTTGTTGGCAATCAGTCACCCCACAGATTTATTGAATAAATTTGGTATTCGGACAGGCTTTTACCGAGATTATGTGATAGGATATCTTAAACAGATCTATTGATCCCAAATTTATGAGAGCGAAGCCGCGGGCAGTAGGCACATCCTTCTGATATTACTAATGTTAAGTTTGGAGGTTTATCTACATATATATTAAAATGTTTAGATGTTTGTGTGTCAACCACTCTGCAACTGCTGAACAGATTTTTTGTATAATTCGTAGATACCTTTTTAGCTGGATGAGAAGGCGGGCAGAAGGTAATTATAAATATGTATTAACAAAAAGTTCTGAGTTTAGACTAATTCCAATAGAAGACTTCAAGCTTACTACTATTTATAATTTCAGCTTTCGAGTGTTTTTAAATTGCTTAAATGTATGGACTTTATCATTTTTCAAGCTGGCGAAGAAGTATACGGGTCACTAATATTTCGTCAAATTTGAAATATGTTATTTACATATTAGTAAAAAGATAGTTAACTACATATTTTATAAGTAACACAGCATCTGGGCAAACTTTGCGAATCACAAATGAAGCCACAAAATTTTTAATTTAGTTATACCAATCTCGCGTAATATGGCTTAAGTTTTTATTATATATGATATCTCTGTTTAGCTACTAGGGTACTCATGAATATAATATTATTTTTTACGTGTACTTTTATTTCTTTTTCTTTTTTTCTTGATACAGGCAAATAAAAGTTAAAGTTGCTTGCCCTAACAAAAAAAAACTTGTCACACATTCATCGACTGTCATTTGTTGTTGTCATTTATCTGTCAGTCGTCAGCAATCAGCTGTCAACTAATAGCAAATAGGAATTTATGATCTTGCGAGTTGCGAGTGTTTGTGAATTATGATTATGATTTGCATTTTGCATGCATTCCTTTAACTTTGCCTGCCCTTGCCCTTGCCTTTTTCTGCCCTTTTTACGGCAGTTACAACTAGGATACCTAATCGGCAAATTCTACGACAGCATATTAAATGAACTGTTGCCTAACTCGTTTTATCGTGCTTTCTATGACGCTTAGTTTGTAGAATGGTTTCGCTATTAAGATTCTTTAATCACTATTAAGGTTTCAAGTCGTGTTTAGTATACAGGGTAAGTAATTATGTAGGTATTATCGTGATAGTGATACTCGGGATTGTTACGTCCGATATACTCATCGCTTTTACATTTACAGCGGCCAATTGTGACTTACAATGTTTGCAAGCCTAAAAAGTAAAATCAAAGAAGAAACTGGAAGTGATATCAGTAAATTGACAAGTAGTTGGCGAAGTGGAGCCTTTTTGGGCAGGATAACACTGCGAGATGACTCGGTATGATGTGTATTCATTTGGTTATTTTGCTATAAAAGTGTATAAAACGTAACTAAACAGTATGTTTTGATCACTTTCATATACAGTCAACGACTAGTCCATCAAGTTCTGGTGGTCAGGCAGACTCTGCATCTGATGTAAGTATTAAATATGTATTATGCTGAGATTTGAAAAATACATTTTCATTTTGTCTTGATAATTTTTGAATTAATTGTGTGTTTACAGTTGTCTTCAACACTGTATGTCTAGTATATAACTGTATGTTTTTAAAAAACTTTGAAAAAGATAATATTGTATTTTAAAATTAATAGAGGTGTTCTTTGTTAAAGTCAATATCTCCAGAAATGCAAACATACCTATCAGACCGCACTGGTGGTCAGGTAGACCAAGTGGCTCTTCAGCAACAATATGCCACACAGCTGGAAGAAAAACTCAGAGACAGAGATCTGTATTGGGAACAAAGGATTGAGGAACTTAAACTCTCTCTTGCATCTGTTCAAGGTATATAGGCAAATACAAAATTACAAATAAAGTTAAATAGGTCATGTTATAGACACTGAAATATATGTGTGCCAATTAGGCATTAATTTCTTTTACTGTTCCTTAGTTATCATGAGATTGTCTCCAATAATTTTTACCTGAATCTTAGTAATGCACTTTTGCAAAAACAGCTAAAGTAAACCATGGAATTTTTTGATACAACAGTTCATTAACAACACTAATTAATAAACCCATTATAAGAGTAGTATATTTATTATTTCCTAATTAAATGTGTGCCTTTAGATGTCTAAGTGACTCACTTTTTTAAAGACTTTATAAGTATTATTAAAGTACTGTTGTATATTTTATAAAAATATATAATTTAATGTCACTTAGGTACCACATAGTTCACCATCATAGATATGTGAAGGGTATAAAATGAAACAAATAAATATTACTGGCCCTCCTTAATGTTTTTCTCCCTGCTTATATTTTAACAACAAAGTTTTCTATATTCAAACATTTTTTTTTCATTTATGAAAATTATTTATTAAAAATATTCATATAATTAATATCTCAGGTGAAGAAGCAGTGGCTGCACAGACGGTAGCTAGAACAGCCCAGGCGGAGGCAGCTAAAGCTATTACTGAAAGAGATGCAGCTCAGAAACAACTTAATGAATTGAAGACTAGATTGGCTGCTGCTGAGAATGCTCAGGATCGACTAGATATTCTAACTGTAAGACTAACAAACTGTTTGCGAAAAGCTAGGCCTTTGTATAATTATATAACTTTACTAAGTATATATTATATATATAATACTATCAGTATTTAATACTGCAATTTTTGTCAGCCAAGCAAAGTGTTACCTACTGGGTTTCATGGAGGAACTAGGATAGTTTAAAATTTTTCAATTAAATTATGATTAATTGGGACTTTCAAGGTCCAAATGAATTTGTACTAAATCTTACTTGTGTTAATAGGAGGAATTAGAACAATCACGTCGCGAATGGGCCCGTGAGCGTGCAGAGTTGACAGCCGCGCTGGGTGCGGCCGACGCACGCACGAGGGACCTCGCTGATGAACTGCAGCTGCTGCGGGCGGCCCTGCCTCCGGAACACCCTCATCACCACCTGGATGATGACGGTGAGTTATATTACTTGATAGCTTAATGAGCCGCGAGCAAGCTAAAGCTGCTGTGGCGTAGCAAAGTTTTGTTTTAAATATCTAACATGCTGAATGGGTCCTCGCTTTTTTATAATTATCAACATCTTTAAATAACCCTGATACATCTTAAACATTATCCATAAATATCCAATTACAAAGGCAGTGTTCAAGTTTATGTTTTCATTAGGAAAATAAATATATTTTTGTATATTTTGACCCGATTAGCGCTATTGCGCCGGAGGGTGTGCGTTTGATACCAGAAGAAAATTATGATATAATGAACATTGTAAATTTCTACTGGCTGGGTGTTAATTTATCCATAGTATGGGCATGTATTTACAAAAAAAAATATGTTTTAGTATGTATATCAGTTATCTAGTTTCCATAGTATAAGCTTTCCTTAGTCTGGGACTAGATGGCGTTGTGTTCAACGTCCAGGAATTTATTTTTTTTTTTTATACAATAGACAAGCGCGAGTTACAACCCGTGGGGTGCGCGGACTACGACCGCGTGTGCCGCGAGCGCTGCGTGCTGGGCCGCCAGCTGCAGGAGGCCAAGATGGTGCTCGCCGATGTCAAGACCTCGTGGAGTGCGCAGATCGCCGCCTTGGAGACGCAGGTACGCACTGCTTCATTGTGTGAATTATTTAATTTTGGCCATTCTATTTGTTGGCTTTGATTTTTTTAACATGTTTTAATATACAAAAATGTGAAATATACACAATAAGATAAAACAAACACTATAAAAGTGGGAAAGAAATTAAGCAAATTAAATACGTAGAGTAATTATACCATAAATAAATACTAAATTGTCGTTAGTTAGTTTGTATTCATAGAAATAATTCTAATTTTAAAAGACAATCTTTTAAAAACTCTGTTGTGTTCATATAACTAGGAAAAACCGTTATTAAAACTAAAATTACTTTATTTCCAGCCATACTTTTCGATTATATTGTGATTTTAATTTTAAACCATAAAACAATTATGTCATTCTTCATATAATTTAATACATACGGAATTTAAAGATAGCTGAAAACTGTGAATCATAAGTGAATGAATGAACTATATTTAAAAAGAGTGTATTTATTATTTAATTTTTTTAAAGTAAGTAAGTATATAAAATACTAAAAGTAACTTCACATTTTGATAATCCTGACTAAACGCATGATGTACATAACGCTTGGGTTATCGTCAATAATTTAAATATATTTTAATTAAATTACTATCTGTGTACATAACTAAATTTTTCTTACCCTCATATCCTAAATCACACTACAAAAATGATTATGTAGCTTTTTAAATACTTTTGTCTTTTATTTTCAAAAGTAAGTTGTTTACACTAGGTGGCGCGACTATCGCGTCAAGCTGGGGAGGAAGGTGCGGAAAGGAGAAGGGTAGAGAATGAGAAGAAAGAACTGCAAGAGAACTTGTTGGAAATCTCAGCGGAACTCGAAAAGACCAAACAGAATCTTGCTAATAGCGAAGCGAAGGTATTCCTTAACTTTTTTACTCATATTTGCTTACAAAATTTAACCCTTTTATACTCAGCATAATAATCTGTTTTATGTTAACCTGATTACACTTCTCATATATGTTTATAACTATTGTTTAACTTTGGTCAGTTTCCTAAATGCGCAGTTGCTTCAATAAAATGATTATCCCTACTTCTAACTTCTTCATACATAATTTTTTTGTGGTCTTTAAACCTTGTTTTCTAATTGCAAAAAAAAATTATTCAGCTGATTATTTCTATTTACTAACAAACATCACCGGAATATCTTCTCATAAACCTCAATCTCCTACATTTTGTCAGCAAAAATATTTTGAAAACTCTTCACTGATAACATTAAATCTAGTGTTTAATGTCAAACATTTTCATAAAGCCATACAGGTGGAATTATGTAATGCCTCTTAAAGGGAAAGGATCCTTAATATTGAAAATACACTGTATTCAAATATTTCTGAAATTCACATTCCCATTTCATCATTTTTTGAAAATAATTTAATATTCCGTGGTATTCCTTCCATTTGATTTGTTAAGTTAGCAAGAGAGATTTCATTCTTATAATTGATTGGTGCAATAAAAGTAAAGACATCCTTTGCTTTTCTCATATTCTAAAAGATTTTAGTCGATTCGATTCCCGAGTGACGCTAGTAGATTTTCGGAGATTTTTGAATGCAGTTTTCATTCATTTCATAATGTTTATAATGAATGTTTTCTTTGAGTAAAATGTTCTACCTGTAGTAGTTATTTCCCTTCAGGTGGCATGACATGACTTCACTCTGTATATTCACATTAACCTCTCAATCCTCTTTCAATGTTCTATAAATCTGTAAAATACTGCATAGTATTAGCAATAAAGTATATCGGTGGGGGGCAGGTGGTGCGGCTGAACGGCGAGGTGCACTCGCTGGCGCTGGAGGTGAAGGCGCTGCGGGCGTCCGGCAGCGCGGCTAGCGTGAGTGCCAGCCTCTACAGCATTTAGATGTACCGTACATACGTTATACTGTAGCGCAGGACTCGCCAGTTACTTTTATTACGCTGTTTAAAAAAAGAACATGGCCATTGAGGTCCAGAAGGGACCGTCTATTAATCACGTGAGGTTCGTAATGGGGGGAGATTTATTTAAAATCACAAAATATCAAAGAAGGGGGGAGGATTATTACATTCCGCAGTATAGTCTAGCGGTCCGGATTCGGATCGCGAACCGCCATCTGGTGGCCCCTGCTGTAGTGTATTCAAGATAGAGTGCGTCCTGAGTGAGGACGCTAAGACGTCAAGTGCGCGCTCGCTGGCTTTCCGGGTAAATGTTTCAAACAATTGTCTAATGCGCCGCTATTCCGCCTGCGCCGTGACTCAGGACACACACAGGGGGATATTGAAACGCGACTTATTTGTATTCTACCCAAAAGTATTAAAGAACTTACAGTACTTGCTTTCTACGCTATGATCTTTACTTGTTCTTGTTTTTAAGAGAATTTTAAGAAGGTAAATTATTCGATTAATTACAGCTACGCTGTTCAGACGCATGTCCTTATTATATTAATCCATAGGTTTTAATAATTTTTTTCCCTTTAGGAAGGCTACAAAAAAGTTTTTTTAAACATCTTTTCGGGGAGTCGGTTAAAAAAATAAATTGCGTTTCAATTCCGTGTTATATTTTAATTTTTCGTGCCTTTGAGTTTTGGTTCGGTGTTGTTAAGAGTATTTAAAATTGTAGACTAAATTCACACCTAAACATATACGGGCAGTGACGCACCCGCATATGTGATATGGGTATATTTACATATTGTATTGCTTGTAAAAATAAAACTAGCGGTAGCATTCAAGTAAAATATGCCGTCCTTTATACATTCCTATTGTACACTTTAGTCATAATTGAGCATCGATATTGTATGTTCCTTGCCTTATTATTTTGTTATTTTTTAAGGTATTTACTTTTTATGTTTGATTTTTTATCTTATAAATGTACATACAAATTGACACAATATTGTTGCTACAATTTGTAATAGGGACAATATTTTGTAGAAAATATGCATTTTTATATTTTTGTTAATTATTTTATGGTAGATTTATATTTTTATTATAAACAATATATTTTTTTATATATTTGATTGCTTTGCGCTATGGAGTTAAAATAAAAGTACTTATATAAATCTAGTCTAACAACGGTACTTAAAATTGATTGACTTTTTACTTATATTATAAGGTATCCTTTGCTAAGTGCAATATCAATTTAAATATTTTATTAGTGCCAAGCACCTCGCACATAGCACCAAGCACTTATTTTGAAATATTATATAGAAGTGTAGATTTATTTTGAATTAAATAATATTTGTTGTAAAATAAACATTTTTTTTTTATTTTGCATTTTTTCTCACAGTGCTTTATTGGGTTCACGCGATAATAAACGTATTATTCTGTTATCTTGATAGCAACGTTGGAGATAATGTAATATGTACACATCACGTGAACTATATCTTTTAAGTGTTTACAAAAATTCGATGACAAAAGTGCTAGATGTGTTTTACAATTTTAATTTATTTACAACTTCAAGTAAGTTTGCAATAAAGATATCGCATGTTCTTCAAAAATATTTAAATTTAAATTTTTTTGTTAGCGCTCAACTTATTTTTTGTTAATTTTAGTTGTTTATTTTTATTAAATAAATTTTATTTTGAAGTTTTGTTCTTTCTTTTTTTCCTTCCGCATTTTATCATTAGCACAGGCTTGCTACACGTAAGTGTTTAACAGATTACTTTTCATACACTATTGTGACTAACACCCACTCCTTTAAAGGTGTGTTATTTTACTGATTAGTAAGTATTCGTTTTAAATAATAGAAGAAAATTTTTGAAGTGGCAAGATACTCAAATTTTACACACGTGAAATCATTACCCATTTAAAAAAAATAACTAAACTCAATATTGTAGGACAAAACGATGGCGCTAGAGAGTCGCATAGAAGAATTAATGAATGAAAACAAAGAATTAACCAAAGCGTTAGAAGACGAACGGACTCTGGTGGAGATTTTAAAGGAGAAAATAGAGAAGTGGAACAGAACGTGCGACGAACAGAAGGCGGAGGTGAACCACCTGAACTCCATGATGACGGACTTGCAGCATGACTACATCGACATACAGAGGAAGCTAGATAAGTGAGTATATTGTTATCACTTGAACTACTCCCAAATTGGTGATTTTGTGCCCTCATTGTTAATGTTTTTTTAAGTGTCTCCCTTTTTAACTGTTTATTTAAAATATTTCACTTTGAACAAAAAATTTTGTCCTGTTTTTGCATGGAAAAAAGTAATTATGATGCTTATCCTTAAATTGTTAGACCCGATTGCTTTGGCATAAAAGTAATGATATTATACATTCGGGTTAATACAGATGTTTTATTTCCACTTAAAAAGTAAATACCATCTCTTAATTTCGTATTGTTAATACAATTTACGTCTACATACATTTTATTTATATTTCAGGGAGAAAAGAGAGAAGGATGAAACATTGTTAAGGAACGCGCAGATCTCTCAGAACGTGGAGAAGAGTTTGTGTAACGTCAGGTTCTTGGAGTCGGAGGTTGTGGACCTTAAGGCTAAAATCACTGAGTTGGAGGCGACCATAGCGCAGCATAAAGAGGTGGGTCAATATAAAGAAAATACATTTTTATTTTAGCAAATAATTTAATGATAAATGGTTGATAATATGTATGTTTTTTGATGTTTTATGTTCATCCCACGATATCACGTTAGATAGCAAAAAAGCAAAATAAAACACTTAATATCTCATTTTCAGAATCAAGCAACGTGTATGCTAATAAAAGAAAATGAAGAAGCTAGAAATAAAACAGTAGAGGAGCTCAAGATGCGAATACAAACATTCACTGACAATGAGACATCTCTTAAAAAGACTATACAAGACTTAGAGGCTGAAATCTGTGATAGAAATAAGGTAAGGGATAGTATAAATTCATTTCTAAAACAAATATTAATCTCTTATTAAAATAAATAATGAGAAATAGAAAAAGTTTATATAAATCGTCTACAATTTTGTTACAATATAACAATTTTTAATTTTCAGAAAATAAAAACATTAGACAATAGAATATCAGACATGAAAAAGACACTTCAACGTGAGTTACAAAGCAGTAAATCAGATCTGACGTCTGCTGAAGAACAAGATATAAGTAGACGGTAAGTATCTGTTTTAGCATTATAAAGTAACTATTCACAACAACAGAGTCTGATAAGCAAACTATTATGACAGGCTATAATTAACTATCTACAATACGGTAATGTGTCGAACGACATAGGCAGCACACTCAGCGGCAAATTCAAATTCGTGGTAAAATCACTCGTTTTTTTTGTCGCTGACATGATTATGGCGGCGTTCATTTATTTGTTAGTTGAAAAAATCGCTGTTTTTCGAAATGAAATTTATTTATTTGCTAGAATAGTGGTATACAAGTTGTTAATATAGTATTATGTCCAACACAATTCGCCAGTGTTCTGGCATGCAAATATTAGATTAAAAGAATTCACATCTTTAAAATATTCATCTAAATTATAAAAACATTTTTAAATTAACCATTTCTTTAATTTAAACTTAAAAGATTTAAATGTTAATTCCCTTATACATTCTGGGAGTTTATTGAATATTTTTATGCACATTATAAAAACATTTTTCTTATATAGAGCTGTCCGACACTTAGACATCAGTAGTTTTGCATCATTTCGCTGACATTAAGATGCTGATAGCTGTGGTGTAAATTGCAGCTACCTCAAGCACGTGGTGCTCCGTTTCCTGACGGCGCGCGAGCTGGAGGCGCGGCAGCTGACGCGCGCGCTCGCCACGCTGCTGCGCCTCAGCGCGCACGAGGAGGCGCTGCTGCGCGCCGCGCTGCCCGCGCGGGCCGAGCGCGCCGCCTGGTTCCCGCTCAACACGTGAGCTGACGCACTAGTGGCGGCGGCTTAGTGCTTTGTGGACTTTGCAGTATCAGTCCCTTTTGTGACATTTTGCCTAATATGGTACAGATATGCGACAGGAGTTGTTTATGTATGCGTTTACCTCAGCGTACCGGTGTAAACGTTATTAAAGGACGCACTACCTTCACGCGCCGCTCGATTCCCTCTTAACACGTGAACTGGAGGTAGCGACAGTTTGGTGGTTTCTTTGCGGTATCTCGATCATCTGGATCATATAAAATCTAAACAAATATGTAGTCACCTTTTACATGCACTTGTTTACCTCTCAACACGTGAACTAGTGCATTGTAAGCGATAATTTAGTAATTGCTGTTACGTGACTTTGCCTCGATTCAATCCCTTAAATGAAAATATATGTGACACTTGACCAAAATGGCCGGCTGGTTCCTTCTACACATTAGTTATTTTATACACATGCGCGCTCTCATTAGCACGTACCGAGACTGGTGCTCGAAGTCTCTTTGCACCCTTTTAGTTTTAAACGTAACGTGAAACATGTAACTACTCTCTGAAATTTCTTTAAATAACGGATCACAATCCTATGAACTAAGTTCCTAAAGTTGGTTATGTCTCTTCTTTCATTTTTATAAAGTAATTCCTTTCTTCCATTCCTATTTTTGTAACTGTTAACAATTACAAACCGCATCTTTTCCCATTCAATGACAAAAATGATTGTTTCATCAGAACGATCTGATTATTGCTTAAGATTGTGAACACATTTGTTTCATAAAATATAGTATAATAGTTTAAGAGCCGATGTATACAAACGTTAGAGATCGAGTAAAACAGACAAAATAATGGACCACAGCCACATTCGCTGTACGAATGAACTTAAAACTAGACCTTAGAAAATAAAAGAAAGCTTATTATTATTATTAAACCTTAGTATTATAAAAAACTTTATACCTTAGATATTTGCGTACACGCATGTGTTAAGCTTTAATCTTAAAATGCATGGTTGGTGTATTATTATTATTGGTGTTAACAGTGCAATATTAGCATATTTGTGATATTTTAATTAATTCCCCATTATATCTTGATCTCTAAAATTAAAAAGAATAACTTACACTCTTAATTCATATTCATTAATTTAATTTATTTTACATCGAAGCAGACCACTCGACTTACGTATTGAATAAAAAACCTATTAAAAGTAATTTCTTTTATGATATCAAAAAGTTTGTCAACGTTCTGCGGTGTACTGATTATCGTGCTATTAGATGTATAAAATGTGCGTTTGATGTATTTTTATTTTTGCAAAAAAGTATGCATGATAAAAATTTATTACCAAATGTTATAGTTTAAAATTACTGTAATCTACAATTTACTTGGCATGAATAATTCTAAATTATGAAGTTGCCTTATTAGTTGCTAGTCAGTATTATCTATTTGTAAATTCTGAATTACTTTAAAGTATTTTGTAATAAATGTCGGTTGCTTTTACTCATTTTTATTTTACTCTAACATGAAATGTATTTTAAATACTTCCAAAATGTATGAAATTAAAGGAATCGATTGATTTTCCTAAGCACTGTGATGCATACAATTGTATTTTTGTTGTGGTAATGAATATAGAAATTGTCAACACTGCCCAATATATAAGATGTTTGATCAATCATAAGGATAGTGCATGAAAGATGAGAATTTATAATTTTTTTTTTAATATTTACAATATACTTGCTTTATACTTATTTTTAAACAATCACTAAAGCGAGAATATGCCGAACTATGAAACGTATTGTTATAAAAGACACATATTTATTTGATAAGTAGGCACTAAGTAAGATCTGTTTAAATTGTACAGTAGTTATAATCTAGTCGCAGTTTTTGTTCAGAGATTTTGTTTTATTTTCGTAAGGTATTTATCATTCATTTTTTGTTTAATTATTTTGTAAACGCTCGTTTTGTAGACACATCTAAAAATATATTATGTTGTACGATTATATAACGAATCCATTAAATTTAAAATGATGTACTTACCTACTTTATATTGGGTTCAATATAAAAACAAATCGAGTGTTATAAAGTTTGTTGTATTTTTAAAAGAATATTTTGTTTTATATCAGAGTAGATAATATATTTCCAGAATTATTATAGTTTGTTTTAAATAAATAAATGTGAAATTATCAATGCGTTTTATTTACGTCCATCAACTGTGAAATCTTGTGAAAGTAGTTGAAAAACTTTTCAGTGTTCTCTGATAGGATATAATGATTTAAACATACAATGCGTCATTCTGTTGCGTAAAATTGGTTGCGCGTTAAATCAGCGACGTTCTCTTCGTTTATCTCATCGCCGATATGTGGACCACAAAAAGATCACTGTTGATTGTAACTGGCTGAATCCGTCCCGCTAAAGAAATAGACTCGCCAATTCGCCATACTCCCATCACGACCAGAGTTAGCTTTCTGTGTGAATCGGGCATTATTTTTATATTATACAATATACTTTTAACATTGTGTTACCATGAGACAAGAATAAAATTTATTTCATCATAATTTAATACAATGATGCACACAAAAGCATATACAGCCAAATAGGAGGGCTAATAGATAACCGAAGGAATAAAATAAAATACTGCTTATTTGAAAGTTTTTATTTACAATTTTACATAATAATTTTAGAGCAGTTTGGTATATCTCCAACAATGCGCGGTCCTCGTGGCAACTAGCAAGGCACGTTTTGCTGTTACGGACACATTGATATCACGACTACATTAAAACTGCAAATGCCGTAGTTTCTTTACAAATAGTGTTAAAACATCACAATTAATAATATTGAATTATTTAGAAACGGAAATATCATTAAGGAACACTAAGAATATACGACTAGAATCGGAATGTAACCTATGATGTTCTCTATAAAGGTGCTCATGATCTCCATAAACTAAGAGTATCCTCCACTATTGATTTCTATAATTCAAAAGACATTAAGATTTTACATACATTTTTTCTAATTTTCATGTGATAATTGTGAGATCCGTACATTTCAACATCCTTGTGATTTCTCGTACCAACATGTACACTTATAAATCGTGAAAATTTTGCGTTAAGATTCGGTCCAATCACCTACTCGTACCCCATTTATTGTCTATCTTTTTATTTATATTTTTTCTGCCTTTTATCGCTATTATTATCTACGCGGCTCTCATTTTCGCAAACGAAACGGGTAGCCGCAGTGGTGAAGAAGCAACAAAACAATCACCAACCCAACAACATAGAAATTCTAATTCTGTATCCCGATATGCAATACAATTGACTAATATCAGTTTGCCGTATCAGACAAGAGACCCGTTTAAATAAATAAATAAAGCACCTCCTAACGCGTACATCACAGACGAATTTACCATACACTCGTGTCCTCACACCGAACGAAGCAAAAATAACATAAACATCGAGTCGCGACCGTTTCCAACGGCGAACTCGAACAACGGCGTATCTCTAAATTCGGATGCAACAAAGTTACGTTAAAATTTCTAAACAGCTAAATCATCATCCCTCGGGGCTAAGTGAAAATGCAATAATTCCATTGATTTATAAAAATCCTGGACACACAAGCAACGACTCACAAACGGCAGCATGAAACAAGTGTACAATTCAAAATTGTGCATCATTTCAAGTCTCGCGTCACCCGCGTTTTTGCACGCTCGATAAAATACCGGAGTATCCTTAAGAATTTGTTATAATATTACTACAAGAAGTTTAAATAAGGATAGGATATTATCATATTTACGTCAAGTAAAAACGATTTTGTTTTTTTTGTGATTTAGATTTAATTATAAAGTAATTATTCTCAATACGGAAAATTTCCATGACCGATAGTCAAGGTAAAACATTGCATACAGTAAAATAACAACAATAGTTCGGATAAGGTTAATTTCTTTAAAACATTTGTTGAGAGTAAATTTGCCTGAGCGAGAAGTGAGCCTCTCACTCAAGTTCAGCTCCAGTTTCGAGCGTTACTTTTATACGGGCATCCAGGATTTTATACATCAATGAACTTGAATATTTGTCAGTATGTGGTGGTCTAGAGCTTGACCCTCCCGCTGCAGATGTCGCGGAAGAGCTGCGAGGTGACGGGCTGGAAGTGCGCGCCGACGCGGAAGTACAGCGGGTCCGCGATCACGTCCGGGTCGAACCCGTCCTTCTGGTACTGCAGCTTCTTCAGCTTGAACGTGCCTGCGGGCGACGGTACACGATTAACATTGCATTAGGTGTACAATGACTTAGGCTCGTTCATCATAGTAGGAGCCAAGCACTGTTTCGGTATGAATTGGGTCCTACACAGGAAAACCGTGTGAGGTTGTATTGCATTGTGTTTCTACGATAAATGGGAGGCGAGAGGCCTGTGTTCCTATTCCTCTCCCCTCTTCCAAAATTTAAGCAAGTACCTACTTTTTGAACACACATACAGCTAAGCTTTCGTCAAATAACTAATTTTCTTTAGAGTCGCCCTTGTCGCATGCTAGATAGGACTGGTCAAAATTTAAGCGGAAATAGAATGTGTAGCTAAAACTTTTCAAGATTTTTTTAAATTTTCATTTAATTAAATCAAGGAACGACATAATTTTATAATGTTTTCTGATTTCGCATTTCAATTTGCCATTATTGGTGTCGATGCGAAAGTTTGGATGTTTAGATGTTTGAATGTGTGTCAATCTTGGCGCAACTACATAACAGATTTTAATAAAACTTCGTATAAAGACAGCCGGATTAGGCGATAGAGTATTTAAGCGCTAGTAAACAAAACATTAGGTACGTACTAGTGATCTCGATGTCCTTGGTGATGCGCAGGAACAGCGGGCGCGCGAAGGACGGCAGCGACATGTCGAGGTGCGCCGCCAGCGCGCTCAGGTCCAGCGAGCGCGCCGGGTCCGCGATCGCCACCATGCCCGCGCGCCCCTCCGTCTGCGGGATCTGCCGCGACGATACAAACGTTATTCAATATTCAACGACATTTAACACTAACGCCATCTAGTTCCAAACTTAGCAAAGGTTTTACTATGGAAACCAGATAACTGATAATTTCAAATTAAACATACTTTTTTTCTAAATACATACAGTAGACAGTAGAAAATTACAATGTTCATCACATCATAATGTTCTACTCGTGGGGATCGAACCTACACCTTCCGGCGCCATAGACAATTGCTTCATCCACTGCGCCGTCAAATTATATTTTTTGTAATATAGGTGTTTTGGGCGAATAACCTACCTGTTGTTCCTGTCGTTGAACACGAAAAAAACAATGAATGTATAACGAATTAAAAAATTTAATTAAGTATATCCCCTTTTCCATACTGATTTTTAATAATGAAAATAGACGTTGTTTTAATTTTAATATAAGGATGAGGCCCTTTTGCTTTATTACGACCAATTGATAGTTTCGATTTTTATTAATGCTATAACACAGTAATTTGTTAAAAATATAATTAATTTAAATATTATTAATATTTCATAATCAATTACAATAATGGAGACAACGACAAGAAAATGACAAACAGAAATTTCAAGTTAACCCGGCAACATAAAATGAGGTTTTTCTTCTCTTTTTGTACCTATTATTGTATTGTGGGAATTAAGAAGAGAAAAGACTTATTATTATTTTAAAGAAGTGTTTATTT
>LQNK01000876.1:657293-696696 GCA_001586405.1 Phoebis sennae
TAATAAAGTAGTGAAAATAGAACGTATAGCTAAAAACTTTCAAGATTATTTTTAAATTTAATTAGTATTATTTAATTTCAAGAGACGACATAATTTTATAATGATTCCTGATTTCGAATTATAAATAATAAAGCTACTACTATGAAATGTGAAAGTTTAGATGTTTGTGTGTCAATCTTGGCGCAACTACTTAACGGATTCGATGACACTTCGTATTTAAATCACTACATAGTATAAAACAAAGTCGCTTTTTCTGTCATGTGTCATGTTGTATGTCCCTATGAACGCTCAAATCTTTAAAACTACGCAACGGATTTTGATGCGGTTTTTTTTAATAGATAGAGTAACTCATGAGGAAGGTTTTTATCAGCATTGCACCCGTGCGAGGCCGGGGCGGGTCGCTAGTAACCAGATAAAGTAATAGGATATTTTAAAGGCTAGTAAACAAAGCAATACGCACTAGTGATCTCGATGTCCTTGGTGATGCGCAGGAACAGCGGGCGCGCGAAGGACGGCAGCGACATGTCGAGGTGCGCCGCCAGCGCGCTCAGGTCCAGCGAGCGCGCCGGGTCCGCGATCGCCACCATGCCCGCGCGCCCCTCCGTCTGCGGGATCTGCGCGACGATACAAACGTTATTCAATATTCAACGACATTTAACACTAACGCCATCTAGTCCCAAATTTAGCAAAGGTTTTACTATGGAAACTAGATAACTGATAGACATACTAAAACATACTTTATTTTGTAAATACATACAACATATATATGATATCACAATACATAGATAAATCAACACCCAGGCAGTAGAAAATTACACTGTTCATTACATCAAAATTTTCTTCTCGTGGGGATCGAACCGACACCTTCCGGCGCAACAGACAATTGCTGTATCCACTGCACCAATTAGGTCGTCAATGATATGATTATATTTTTGTTATATAGGTGTTTTGGGCGAACAATATTTCTGTTGTTTCTGTGGAACACGAAGACTACTCAATGGATGAATGCATGCATTTAAAATTTAATTAAGTACACCTCCACATTTGTTTTTATAAAAATGAGATGAGGCCCTCTTGCTTTATTACGACTGATTGATACTTTAATTAATGTTAAAACAAAGTAATTTATATGAATATAATAAATTTAAATATTAATAATAACCCATAATCAATTACAATAATCGAGACAGCGAGACGAAAATGACAAACAGAAATTTCGAGTTAATCTGGCAACATAAAAAGGTTTTTTCTTCTCTTTTTGTACCCATTGCCATACGCGGAGCGTACGCACATATTACGATTTTATTGATTGCACAACTTCGATATTGAATATTGACCGACAAAATTAATTTACTAGGTAAAAACATTAATGACTAAGCCATTTTTTATCAACGATACTTTAAATATGAGCAGGATTAATTTGGAGTTTTTATAATAAAAAACAATAAATGTGACGCTTAAAATGTATAAACACGTAATACCATGTTAACCTTAATGTATTTTTATTTTTTAGTTAATATCATGAAACACGGAAAACATAAAATATTTAAATATGAGCAAAATCAATCGGGAGTTTTTTAACTTAACGATTAAAAGAAAATGTTAAGCAAATCAATCGATAACTTTTTCTAAGTTTAAGTTAGGTTTTGGAACAAACTACCTAATATGGGGTTTCTGATCTTTTCCAGAGCACGGCGCATTTTATTTAATATATAGGCACACTAGTTTAATATCAATGATTAGTCATACATTGTGCCATGTGTCCCTCTGTCGTTTCCATCGCAGGACTCCGTACCTATTTTACTTAAACTTGATGTACTTACATAAACTTAAATTTAAGTTAAATTTCAAAAATAAGGCATTTCTTCAACTTTCACCTATGTTATTACTTTGCGAAAAGTTATTCTAATCGGTTGTACTATGGATCGGTAAAATAATACAGGATGTCTCTCTCCCTTCCACTTGTGCGTGTGGCCACTAGCCACTAGCCACTAGCCACTAGCCAGTGCGCTCGCAGCAGTGCAACTCACCGACACGCCGTACACGGTGCAGTCCCGCGAGCCCAGCGCCGCGGACAGCGCGTCCTCCACCTCGGCCGTGGCGACGTTCTCGCCCTTCCACTTGTACGTGTCGCCGGTGCGGTCGCGGAAGTACAGGTAGCCGAGCTCGTCCGCCACCAAGATGTCGCCGCTCACGAACGCCGCGTCGCCCGCGCGGAACACGTTGCGCTCCACCTTCTTCTTGCTGTCGCTCTGGAATGACACACAGTAACAATTTTGTAGTTTCTTCAAAAATGTTTACCTCGCCCGATGTTTTATTATTATTACTGTGTGTGTGTATGTTACACAACCATTCATTTCACACACACATCCATACACGAGTATTTGTTTATGGGCAACCACAACTAATAAATAAATAAATATTCCCGGACATTTAACACAACACCATCTGCTCCCAAACTGATGCAAAGGTTGTACTATGGAAACTATAGATAACTGATAGACATACTTAATAAACATACATTTGTAAATACATACATACTATAGATAATTTAACACCCGGACATACAGTAGAATATTACAATGTTCATCACATAATAATTTTCTGCCCGTGGGGATCGAACCCACACCCTCCGGCGTATTAGACCATTTATTTATTAATTCATTTCAACATTAAAAATTATACATACAGAGATTGGATTAGGACCCAAACTAGGCTAGACCTGTATTTTCTGTGTATTCTAGACCATTACTGTATCCACTGCGCATATTTTCGCAAATAATCTTAGTCCCAACTATTATCTACTTTAACGTATGTAATAGCTTAATTCTGATCTAATCTAATTCTGAGGGGTTTAAGTGCATACCCAAAAATATCAAAAATATCAACTATCTATGACTAACCAAGCGCGTATCTATAATGAGCAATATGCACATAGAGAATATTAGCAGTAATGCAGCCGTTGGTAGTAAAAATTAATTTAGGTTGGATTGTGCTTTTAAAACCATTTTTAAGATCTTAATACGCGCCTGTAACTACCTTCAAATTTTTATTTGTAGTTAAAATGAAACAAAAAATATGAAACTGCGGTAGGAATGCATATTAAATGGTAGACAATAATATAACCTAAATGTATAAATAGCATTAATATTATCAAAAAAATATAGAATAACTAGGATTCGTGACTGTCCCAAAGACACCACTACATTAGACAGTCTTGGCGTATTCTAGACAATTTATGATTCAAATGCAACAATGCGCATTTCCGTGTTCTAATTAGCTTAAATGTGACATACAACACCATGGGAACAACCCGGTGCCACATAAGTCATAACCTTGATTGAAAAGCGCGTAAATCGTACAAGATTAAATAAATTTTGCAATTTATTTATTATAGCAAAAACCATATTAACATAATTTAATTTAATTAAAAAATTAAACAGTAAAAACAAGAGTAAGCACATTGTACAAAAACTTAAAAGTAGATATTAAAATTGTTATTAATGGGCATGAAGAATTTCGGTGACGTTCATGTATGAGTGTAGAGTGTATGTGTATGTATGAGTGTACACATACACTCATGTGTATGTGTGTGTGTGTGTGCATGTTGACTGCTGCTCCATGAGTAGAGTTTAAAGTCCGAAATTATAGTAATTACTACAAGCGTGAATGCAATTATTTACATTTTCCTCGTTTTATACAATTATTCAAACGTTACAAATATAGTAAACACGTTAGATATTCAGTAAATTTGTTTTATTCTACTAACCTTATCCACATAACCGTGGTACGCCCTCGCAGCATTATCCTGCGAGATCAGCCCAATGAACATGCCCGGCTCGTCTGAAACACAAATTTATAAATTAGCTCTTTACTCATTAATGTACAATTCTGCATATTAAACAGCTGACAATCAAATCACTTGACATCTGCTTTGTATCGTCATTAAATATTCAGTTTCGTGTTCGCCCTGATCATGGTTTATTCATTTCACATAATATTTCCATTACGTCAAACAAAAACTCCACTACTTAAATAGGTAGGGATTATTCAAGTTGATAGTTTGATATTGTATAGTATCATAACTTATGCTATACAATTCATAGTAAAATGGAAACAGGCTTATATAATTAAATATTGTTTTAAAAACACAGCGTGTGCGTGGAAAATTACATCTTCATACACGTTATCATTATTCATTGTTTCTACCATAGTTGAATTATTAAATACATGGTGCCAGTTTAATGATCACGCAACGTTAAATATAACAAGGAAGTGGTCTTAAATGGCTTAGGTACGAACAGTCAACTTAAGCACCGAATAAGCATTACTGTGCCATAAAGAAATATTACTAAATATCGCAAAATCGATAAGTACTATCGGTTAAGCGGTACCTTGGAAAAGTTTTAACTTGATAAAAATCCTTGACCACTCAATATTGCAATACACATCAGCAGCTGATACGATTCGCACCGCATTACACAATGGCAGTCGTATACGCTCTTAGAAATAAGTTGGTACCATAATTGCTTACCTTGTTCATAAAAATATGTTTAGAATTTCTGTTGGCAAAAATCAAATTTCTAACAAATCTACTATTATGATAATGCAATGGATCTATTAGACTATCCAGACTTTAGGATCCATTTCGATGTGGTGAGAATGTTCGTTGATGCCCTGATCATCATAGATCACCCCATCCCAACGAAAGCGTCCTTGGGACTATGTAGTGTAATATGCCCATAAGGTGTTACGGGTCATAAGAAAAATAGAAATATTTTGTTTTGTAACAGAAGGGCATAAAAACTGTTTACTTTATTTCGATAATTGAAATGTTTTTGCGGTACATTAAAGTGCCTTTTGTGTACATGCACTGTGACGTTAAATGTGAAACAAATGTGCATAATTGATAGAACAGATCAGTTTATTCCTTTCCGACTTTCTTCTTCTTCTTTTTGGTGCTGTCACCTTCGGAAAGCTATTATTAAGGCTATACCTGAGATACCGCTGATCTGAATAGTGTTCTCGTGCTTGGCCTTTCCGAGTTTACTTGACTCTATTTAATACACCAATTGTAAACTAATTAAGCAAAAATCGATCCAACCGTAGTAAAGCTGAGGTTAACTTACTAGGCTGGCAGCGTATGCAGAAGCCGTCGGGCCCGCGCACCACGTTGCCGAGCTCGTCGATGCGCACCAGCGCGATGGGGTGCAGGCGCGTCGGCACCAGCTTCGGCAGGAAGCCCACCGCGCCCACCGTGTTGTCCACGTTTACTGAACAACAAAAGATAACCTCCAAAATAGTCCCAAATAGTCTTTAAAATACCTATACCTAGCTAATACATAGCATCACGTGTTCTCGTAGGTACATAAATGCTGAAGGAAGGTCCTCGTCATATTTAAAACTAGCTGCGCCCCGAGGCTTCGCTCCCGTGGGAATATCGGAATGATATATAGCCTATAGACTTCCTCGATGAATGAGCTATCTAAACTATAACAATTTTTCAAAATGGACCAGTAGTTCCTGAGATTAGCGCGTTCAAATTTATAATATTGGTATAGATTTTGGGCAGGATGTCGAAACTCAAGTATTAGTTTAAAAAGGCGTAAAATGAAATAATTGTAGACTAAAATAATAATCATGAACCATATGATTTCTATTTATTTTTTAAAATCATCTTCTGATGATTAATATGTCATAAGTCATAACCCTGTATTTTCTACCCAGCCATTAAAATGCAGATGACTGGCGAGGTTTTGTACGTCATCTAAGGTGAATGTCCAATCTAGAATGTCGTAGAAGATTTCGTGGAAATACTAATATAAAATCAACAACTAGTATGTAAATAAAAGGTTGACGTGTAATATTCGATAAAGCGCCGGACGTGACAATGACCCCAATCGGGAAACGTTTGCCGTCACTCCGGCCGGCGCGTGATCCCAATTTTTAAAATATACTTATATTTATTAGTACTTACCACATTGTAACATTTACTGAATAATTTGGAGGAAGTGATTAAAGACACATCTTTATATAACGACTAGCTGATCCGCGCGGCTTCGCGCATATCATAGAAAATATAACCTATACGGATTCGGAAGAATCCCTCTAAGTAATGGAAAAAGAAATTTTGAAATCGGTCTAGCAGTTTTTGAGCCTATTCAATTCAAACATACAAAAATACAAAGGTTTCCTCTTTATAATATTTAGTATAGATAGGTAGATAGATGCTCCAATGTTTATCGTTTTTATACCACTTTATTGGGTAAAGATTTCTAAGATTTCTATAATCATATCAATTGTGTTTTAGTATAGATTATAAGATCGATAAATACTTGAACAATGTACTACGCTTTAAAGCGGGTCAGCATCTCGAATCAAAACATTATCGAGACAATAAAATGAGAACGCGTCACTCCGAATGGATGATGTACAACAATACAAGTACTCGTATTATCTATACCCGATAAGAGCCATAGTATTTGCAAACATAGCACGCATTTATAATACAATTAACTTACTTATATTTGCGTTGCCCTCGGTTGCTCCATAAATTTCGTTTATCTGCGGTACTTTGAACCTGATGTAAAGACAAAAACAAACAGCGTTAAACAAACAATAATATAGTTATTTCAAGATATGTGTGTCCGTGTTAGTATGTGGGCATAGCTTCTTTTACCTTTATTGTGTAGTAATGAATGAATCACGATGGGCAAGCGTAGACTATAGACACATTCTCGTGCGCGGCCGTTTTCACGAGCACATAATTACGGACATCCTTTATGAGCTGGTTTTATGGCCCACATATTGGACGTAACCAAATGCTCCAAAAAATCACCACAAGTCAAAAAAGTCATCGTTCTATTATGTGACGACATGACACGACGTTCTTCATATTTATTGATGAAGTACGTTAACGGATTTCACAAAATCTCTGTCAAATATTACAACCAAATCGGTTCTTTGGTTTAGGCATTCAAAATAGACAGACATGCAAATAAAGTTACTTTTGCATTAATAATATTAAAAAAGTATAAAGTATAAAGTACTCCTTAAGAGTATGGATTTCAGAAAACAATATTAAGAACGAATTATTTATTTTAAAGGATAAACTAGATTGCCCAACTTAACCAATATCATGAGTTAAACAAATATTTTCGTCGACATCCACGATACATCGTATGACTCGTGAAGATAAAGTAAAACACGTATTATACACATATCTCTTTGTGTATTGTGTAAACAGGGTGGGTACATCGGCATCCATTACAATGATCACTATTTTCTTTAATTGTTATATGTCTAAACGTTGAAATTTTACATATAGTAAACTCAATTCGTCGTAAAATCGATTAAAGAAATATCTTCGTCCCCACCAATTATATATTATAATGTATAGATATGATATACCCATACAAAACTACAGTGAAGAAATGCGACCATCAATGACAATATCGTCTTTTGACATTCACTTCATAGTTTAATTTAAAATTCTTTATTTTCGAGACTTATAACATGATAATTTTTTTTTAAATTTTATTTGCAGAACGGTTCGTGAATTTTCTAAATACACACGAAGGCATTTTATAGTTTTTGTCTTAACCAAGCCACCGTATGTAAATCTGTCAACAATCGTCACGTAACCAAAGGAGTATGGATATACTTCATCCCTTTGTAATCTCAAAATTAGCGTGCTAGTAACATAACGATAGTTATATAATATTATTGGCCCGGCGCTATATATATGAATATTAAATAGCAAGGTAAGTAAGTAACCTGTCCACGATCTGCTGCCAGATGGCGGGTCGCATGCCGTTGCCCACCATGATGCGCACGCCGTGCTGGCTGTCCGTGGGCTTGGGCGGCTGCGCCAGCAGGTAGCGGCACATCTCGCCGATGTACTGCGCCACCTACGCAGTGCAAACATATTACAAAGTAGATCAATTTGGAAATAAAAAAAAAACTGGCTGATCCACGCGGCTTCGTTGACGTAACAATGTTATCTACATATATAGCCTATAAAGTATAGCTTATGCTATGATAATGTAGCTTTCGAATGGTGCGAGAATTTTTAAAATCGGTGCAATAGTTTTTGAGCCTATTTATTACAACCAAACAAACAAAAATTTTCCTCTTTATAATCTTATTTGTGTAGATGTATTGCATACCTACATACAACCATACAAATACAAAATATACATACAAAAATATACTATCTGTGTGACGCTCAAATGATACTATTTAATTCATAGAAAAATCCGTATGTAATCTGATAAAGATAATCTAAGCCCATGAACTTACGAAAATAATTCTGTAATTTTTAATTATATAAAAAAATTATTGTAATTAGTTAAACTCAAATGATGGCATTATAAAATGTCAATTAAGATACCTTAATTTATTGCAGACAAAAATTAAAAAAATAATAATTACTTACTTTAATTTTTTACAATATTTAATTTAATGTTTATAAAAAGCAGTTACATCATTAATGCTATTTTTATTATTAATCCGATGTAAGATAATTATTAATTTAAACGTCATAATATTACATTTTAATATTTTAATTGGAATAGATCGAAGTTCAAGGACATAATACAATTAATTCGTAAAAAAGATTAATAGGTAATACACACAAAATGTTAACTTAAATATTGTGCTATTTTTGTTACACCAATATTTCTGTTGAGAAATGATCTCGCCAATATTTGATCACAAGTTCCAAAAATCACTTTCAAGTAACAATTACGTTTTGGCGCTCAAAACGGAAGAGAAACCATCCATTTTGCAAATTTCATCATATTGTTCTCTCATAATTGCTAAATTGGTCATAATTGAAAGAAAAAAAAGTTATCAATAATCTAGCTTCAAAATTCTAGCTTAATCTATTCTACTCCTTAAATCCAAAAGTCGATTACAGAGACCTCATAGTGCTCAGTTTTCAAGAAGAAAAATAAATCAACTCCAAAAACTAGACTTAAACTAGATCTGGTTTGCTTAAGCAACGATAAAGATTTGTTGTAATCTGTCATAGTTGAATGCAAAAAGTAAATATATCATCGACTTGTGAATATACATCACTGACTCAACAGAAAAAAATCATCGACTTGTTTACTATTCTGCTCTACACTAACGTCCAGAATGTTCCATTAAATCGACTCAACAGAAAAAAAAATATCATCGACTCGTTTACTAACGCTAACGTTCTCTACACTAACATCCAGAATGTTCCATTAAAAAACAGTTCCACACTTAAATCCGTAGCACCGCCCATCACTCACCGTGCACTCATACTTGCTGCAATCCGTCCAATAGTTGGTGGCGGAGAACTTGACCCGCAGCACGGAGGGCACGCCGTCCACCAGCGCCGCCGACGTGCCCACCAGCCCGCCCGCCAGGTGGTACAGCGGCAGCGGGTTGTACATGCGGTCGCCGGCGCGCAGGCCCAGCATGTGGTACGTGGCCACCGCCACTAGCAGATACCTGGAATAGAACATCTCTTTTTACACTCTTGTTTGCTTGTCACTACATATATTAAAATTTAGAGCAAAGTCGCTTCCCGTGTCTGTCTGTACGTATATAAGTTTAGATCGTTAAAACTACACAACGGATTTTTGTTGCGGTTTTTTTTAATAATAAGAGTGATTCAAGAGGGAAGCCGGAGCGCGTCGCTAGTTTAAAAGACGGGCAAAAGAAGACAAGTAAAATTGTCCATTTTCTTACTGAATCCACTAGGGGATAAATGCGAAAGATTGTCAGGATGTTTATTTGTTATTCTTTCATCCTAAGACTACTGTGGATTTAGATGCGTTATTATCTTTACAGTAATATAACTAATACATCAAAATAGAATAGGATATAATTCATAATTCCATAGGAGTGAAGACATTGGCCAAAGGTTCTATTGTATAGAATAGGCGAGATTAGGACCAATTCTAAGGACATAGTATAACCACAAATAAATCAATGTTATAGATTCTATAGCACTTACTTAGAGTTCTTAATAACGGCTGCTTTGGGCATGCCCGTGGTGCCCGACGTGTAAATGTAAAGCATGGTATCGTTGTACTCTGGCTTGTCAGTGACTACGGGATACTCCGTGGACTGCTTCTCCATCTCCTGAATGAGGTTAGTCACTTGAGGACCGCACTCGCCGTACAGTTGAAACTGTTTAATACCAGGGGGTAGTTGGTCTTTGATCTCCGAAATAGCTGCAACAAAAGACGA
The DNA here is from genome assembly GCA_001586405.1 of Phoebis sennae. Taxonomy (NCBI): domain Eukaryota; kingdom Metazoa; phylum Arthropoda; class Insecta; order Lepidoptera; family Pieridae; genus Phoebis; species Phoebis sennae. Next base: position 667,521 of record LQNK01000876.1, read on the forward strand.
TACTATAAGGATATGCTCTTTACTTATATGGAAAAGGTTGAAGAAACGTTTAAATATATACGTAGATTTCAATAAACAAAGGTTTTAAAATTCTAATATTAGATTATACGTTACCTCCAGCTAAGGAATCCGCATAGATAATGGCTTTTGCATTGGCCACTTGTATGCAATGCAGCAGGGGCTTATGCCGTAAGTTGCTATTAATGAGGGCCGACACTACGCCAAGCTTGGCCATGCCCAGCCACATGTAGACGTACTCCGCACAATTAGGCATAAATATGCATATGACGTCACCGCGCTTCAAGCCTAGGTGTTCCTGCATGACCCTCGACACTTGGTTCGATTTCTCCGCCATCTGTCAACAAACATTCGATTACCCGATCAGACCGCATTGATAAGGATTCGGTCGGTCGACACAACCAATAAATGCCAGGATTAAAGTAAACTTTAGTAAAACGTAAATTGCAGGATATTTTATATCCGTTATTGCGCTGCATCCTTGCACTGCAATCTGCACCCACGTTTTTGTATAAATCAAAGTAATACTGGCAAAATAGTTTTGATTAGAGGTATCATATCAGATGTCTCCTTAGAAACCATCGGTAGAGTTTATGACGGGAGGCTGGTATCTATAAAATAAAATAATACCTCTTTGTACGTCCAAGTTCGATCTCCAACCACAAAGAAGCACGGCGCATCTGGGTGTTCTATGGCCCTCTTGGTGAACACCTCGGCGACCGTAGTGTTGTTGCGGGCCCATCTCCTCGTACGGATCATAGCATTTGCGAACCGCCATAGGAATCTATTAAGGGTAATAGAATATATAAAGCTTTAATTTATAAAAATATAATGCTTTTGTTAATTTTTTTTGTACTGCAATAACAAAAACTTATCTAGATATGCTTTTAACATAAAATTTGTATACATGTATATGACGAATTTAACGATATAAGTAATTGTATTACGTAAACATTTACTGTAAAGTAATAAAGAAAATTAAAAAGTATTTTTTTATGTGTAAATATCTTGATGTTTACTAGATTATTTTACTAAATAAAATTGTTTATAAAATTAAAATGAATGAATAGGTAAGTTATTTTTAATTTGACTATAATTTACAATTAAAAAGTTATCGCCCTATAACATCTGAATGTCGTCATAATGATTTAAATGTAAAAACTGTCTTGTACGTAAACGAAAGAGATGTTTCCTTTACAGGTAATAGGCATACAGATATAGATAATTTCGCAGCAACCATACGCATACTCTGGTGAATCCCACGTTAAATATTTACACGTGAAATATGTCACATGTTTGGATTCCATACTTGGAACATTATTGCCAATCTATTTTAAGTCTAAATTGAAAGCACGAGAGTTCATTTTTCTGTATTATCGATAACTTGCTATCCATTTTATCAATCGATAGGTTTCGAACACGCGCTCTATCTATTAGTCTACGAATATGTTTTGAAATATACAGTAAAAGGTGTTTTACTAGTAAAAAAAATAAATATTCCATATACCGCAATTCAACGAATGAATGAGACCATATCAAACTGTATAGCGGTATCTTGTAAGACTGGCGCATCATACGCACATTATTATACCTATTGCCATGAAATTTGTAGATGTGACGAATAAAAGGCAGATGAAATTTTGCTATCTTAATACATCCATTGAGTTATTTTTTTCAATTTCAGATATTCTATTATAGACCATATTATAGACAAATAAATGAAGGTACTTAAGGCTTGGCTTTTGGTTGAATTACTTTCCCTACAACGGAATTGCAACATCTTCATTCGCAAAATACGATCACATTAACTCAGAAACAAAACTGGGAACATCTTTTCATATTTATAAATAATAGTCTCAGATTCATTTCCCAAGCAAGGTTACCAACACTCCGTAACTATACCCTGGTTTGCTCCATTTTTTTTATTAATTTTAACCCCTCCTTTTATTGTGAGTAGAATATATTTTCTTACTATTTTACTATAAAAGAAATAAGATTAATCAAGAAACCACAAAAAATATCTACAAATTAGCTCTATTGTTCGAAATCCAGGCTCAGAATATCGGTGAAAATGAACGTAACAAAACGTTAAAGTACCTACTGAGTGACGGGTTGGTTGAGTAAAGTTCACACTGAAAATAACTCGGCTACCGGGTGCGTAAACACAAGATCCGATACTGTTCAATATCATGTTATAATGTTGAATTAAACAAACAAAACAATACTACGTGATACATAAAATTATTCGATAGAACAAAGTGACCAATACAAAACATTCATTACAATATTATCGAATACAGCATCACATTTGTGAAAACATAAACCATTGAATTTGGACAATTTAGAGGATACGCAATATGACAATGTTATTCTTAAATTACATACATATGTTTCTAAATTTCTAAGAGTACGACAATATTCTTACAAAAACAAATATCATATATATTCGCAATATGAACCTAAATAATGATGTTCATTTTTACAATATTTAAGACCTTGACGCATATAAATAGCCGGGAACGCAAGGTCCCGTTTACATTGATGAGACGGGAAACGCACGAGAAATGCAAACTGCATGTTATTTTAAACTAATTTCACAACGATTAAAACAATTTATGTGTTAAAAAAGTTCAACACTGTAGATTATGGTATCCTGATTATAGGCGAATCAGCTTATACACCAATAAATTGTAAGTTTGGACCTAAGCCAAGTTAAATTGGTATTCATTTCCTTTTACATAAAAAAATTGTACATCGCAAAGTATATATCGATATCGATTTTTGTACGTCTTAATTAAGTTTTAGATTTTTTTAGCTTGTAACTAATTATTAGGTATTTTGTTAAACATATTTTTTTATAACGTGTACTTAATTTAGTTTATGAGTGTATTATATTTTTTTCTGTAATATTCATAGGATGCAATTATGTAACCATCTCAAAAGTATTAAAGTTAACGTTGACCAATCAATTATAATAATGAACTAATCGTGGTACGTGTGGATCGATGGTACGACATAGTTTTTTCCACGCAAGTCGCAACCAACCAACAGTGACTTATTTTAATTTACATGTAACCTAATTACAACTTTATTACTGAAATAACTTATTTAGAATTAATTTAAATTAATTCGTGTTTCACAAGCAATCTTGAATGTCTTCGTGACAGTATTGTTCGGTGGTTCATTTGATATTCCTTTTGGTACCTACCTGCTGACTTAACTACCTGCTCGACCCTACTGACATTATGTAAACAAAACCAGATTAAAAATTCGTGTTGAAAAAAGGATCGTACATTATTTACCTGAAGTTGAATAGGCGCTTGCAATAAACTATTTCACGTGCGAATGTACATAATGCTATTACAAAAAGTGGACTGCTCTTTCATATTGCCCCTGTACGTGACCTACCATAACCTGCATCTGAGTCTTCAGAAATGTAATTTATTAGATACTTTTAATTGATAATATTCGACATTTTGGTAAATACCACAATATAACGAATACAATAGTTATACCAATTACAATTCGAACTCCCATTATAACATTTCATATCACGCAGAACATGTCTTTATACGTTTTAATAAGCGTCACCCCCTGACCTAGAAAGCCTGTTTCGATTGCTACCCCTAATGCTGGAATATTGCCCACTCCACGACTGCATTATACGTAATCAAAACGTAAAGCGTTTGTTTTATACAAATGTGTTTTTAATTCATTTAAGATTAGACATTACTTGGCAGCTGCTCGAAATAAATAAAAACATTGATGGATCAAAGAATTCTGTATAAATTCGGGTAATTATTATGCATATTAAATGTAAAACTTGTTCAAGTTTAGATAAGGCAATGGAAGATTTTAAATATAGAGGAAAAGCCACAGAGTACAGATAATAAACTTATGGTTGTAATTATATAGCAACCTTTGCACAGTAAATAGTACGTCCTACGCTTAACAATTATTCATAGAGTAAAAACAAATACGTTCCAGTCGGACTGTGGCATCATTTTCTCTTTCAAGAAGAAAATTTATATCTGCAACTTAATCTATTCCTTACATTTATGAGGTGTAAAAGCATATCTTTAAAAAGGTGAGTAACATGTATGCTTCTTAAATACTGCAGGAATGCGTGTTTAAGTAATAGCAAACTGCAGTGAGCACTTATTTTATTTTCGTAACATTTAGTGCACAAAAAGTGCATTTCTTCGTGTATTTATAAATTAAAACCCATCGATATTTGTGTATTACTGATAAAAGTAGATAGCTAAGAAAAAAATCTACAGTACTTACTGATGGTTTAGTTCGTAGTAATCGTTAGTATTCCTTCCCTACAGCCTACCTCAATTCGATGCAAAGATAATTACGCAGTCATAAATATTCAATAAGTCAGCAGGAGTTATAAAATAAAACGGACAACAAAGAGCTCTAAAAGTGATCGAGAAGTATAGCCATATAATATATTATCGATGTTTATTAATTATGTGAATAGGAAGTTTCCTCATACCCATAAATAACATATATTTTTTTTATTATGAAATCATAATAGGAATATCAGTTTGCTTTATAAAAAGGGACTATTACATAAATCAATAATACGTATGTAAAAATATTGCATTTGAATCTCAGAACAATGAAAAAAACAGTTTCTGTATAAAATAGGCGTATTCTATTACTTTAGAAAACAATCCAAATACAAAATTTACATCAATGCCGGCAATATGAAAAATTGAAATAAACGACTAGACAATATTTCAGTTTTCTAGTAAGAGAAGTCAGAATAATGTAAAAATTATATAATACTGCATGTGTTCAATATTTTTTCGTCATAAATCCCGTTCAAAACTACTGAGTAAATTTGAATATTGTTATCTTAGCCTACTTAGCTACTTTGACATGTAACATGTTTAACACTGATTACTGAATGTTTGCTATTGTTACCATAATTTTCGGAAAAACAGGTTTTTTGTATTCCAAGTTCTTATTGTACCTTAGAATATTTACTCGTACTTTACTAAGATTTTTAATTTTACTATTCACAGAAACCATGTAAATTTCGTTCTACCTATATGATTACAGCTCGTCTTTGTATAATTAGATTATACATAAAATACTACTTCGTCACGAATTAGACGATTACATTTTAACGATTTTCCGAACGCAGGTGGGCATTAGATCTAGTAGGTCTAGCTTTATCATAAAGGAAATTTCGATCACTGTGTGTTTGACTAGCTTCTATACGATGAGTTGCAAATTGGCATGGATTATTAATCATAAATTAAAAGGTACTCACTTAAGATCCCTCGGTAATGTTTTCACAATCACGTAAATTCTCCTCCTATATCTGTAGATACAAGGTGCGACAGCGAGAAGTGCGAATATCGCCGCTTTGGAGAGCGTGCTCAACACGGCGGCCATCGCGGCAGCTAGTGCCATGAGGGCGACGAGAGCTGCCAGAAGAGCGTCCATGCTGGCGACAAGCCCAGTGGGACGTCGAACAAACTTTGCACTGAGATCCAAACAATACTAGTAACGCGGACGACGCGCGCCGAGCGTGTCTGCCGGCCGCGAATGTTTTTTCTAAATGCGCCAAGGACCGAACGCGTCAATGGCTAGCTTCCCCTCGGCGCCAGATGCACATGCGCGAACAGCTGATCCCCGAAGGGACCGCTTTATCAAGCAAAAAAAACCGTTACCTATGTCATGTAAAAATGTAAAATTCTTTAAAAAATGCGCTAACGCTTTTTAAATTTGATTTAATGCCATTTTGAATAGGTAGTTCTTATTTTAAATTCGTAGTTTATCATGGTAAATAAGGTTCTATAACATTTTTAGGTTAGACTTTTGTATTTTAAAAATGTTACATTATATAACATTAGTACACGAACTAATAATTTTCTTTTAATACATATTATTTAATTATTGATCTGTTGTTGGAAAGACAGCTTTAAAAACAACGAGTCTTGGTCTCCTCCACGGTTTTTTCGTGTGGATATTAAGTTTTTACTACTATTATCATATGGAAATATACTACTCTCTACGAGAGATATATATTGGTTTAAGTACCTAATTATACCTATATATTTGTTACGATATATTTTAACATCGAAAACGTACATTTCATTCACATATTAATATTATAAAAATAACTGTATAGTTGATACCTACAAATTCACGTTAAAATATGACCTTGACAAAATTAATCTTGTTTTGCTGATGCTTGATGATTTTAAATAATATAGGTATGTTACGGTTCCATAAAATATATAACTTTTATGGTATACGGCCAGTGATGGAAGCCATACAATATCCCTAAGCTAAAGATATTGAGACTAATTTTTATATTCTTACGTCTATAAGATAATAATAAGGACAGTAATTTATGATAAAACAAAAATACGTAATGATTAGTGATGAAGAAAATAAAATTTTCTATTCTTGTGTATAAAATTCTAGAGACAAAGTCACAACTTAAGTACTTATAAACTTTTTTGAATTAAAAAACGACTTAGGGAAAAGAGGCAGCATAGACTATTTTTTATGACTGATTCATTTCTGTCTGTCTTCGTCTGACATCGTTTAAATGTTTCCTTTTTGATTTTTTTTTATTTCTTGCTTTTGAACTAACTTTTTCAAATTCGTTTAGCAATATAAGCATGATTGAGGTTCCATTTATCACAGTGACCTGATAAAAATATCTTAAGTTATCAAATCTCAACTAACATCAGTCTTTGATAAGAATAATAAAAAAATATATAGTTGTTACAACATACTTACTCAAATCATTGGTTCACATAGAAAAAAAACACATTTTAAAAATATAAATTTTATTACATTACCTACGTATCAACAACACCCTTAACCACAACATAATAATATAATGTAAATAAATGATTCGCATCAGTCTTACAATATGAGACTGGAATGAGTTAGCAGTTTATTTTTTAATTAAAGTCAAAACTTAATAGTCGTACCAACAACTCCGGTGTTAACACTATGTTATAAAACAACTAGAACCTCTGTGGAGGGAACAGTAACATTTAATTATAAATAACATAATAATGGTATAAAAGGATTGCCCCTTGTCCATAATTTACAAAATCTTAATGTAATAAGAAGTTCATACCATCCCATTTACTTTTTATTGGCTTATTACTACGATCTTAGATTCAGACGTGTATCAAAAACAGTTCGCAAAATATTTTACAGCATTTAAAAGCAGAAGTTTCACTTCCTTTACCCATATTGACTATATACAATTGAATATTACAATATCTTACTATCAATCCCTTCGATATATACATTATTTATTTATTTATTTTATGTATGTGACAAATGTGGCATTTCTTCACAAATGACAAAAACAGAAAGGTTTAATGATTATGTAAACAAGAATGTGTAAAGTTAATAATATTATGATTATTAGAATTTCTCTGCGTCAGTATTTAGTGGCAAAACAGTTTCTAAAGATAAATTAGTAACTATACAGGTGACACATCATATTAATTGAATTATAATTATTAAAAACAGATTCATTTATAATTAAATTGATTATATTTTATATTATAAATATATTTTGACAGAAACATAGAACACGACCAAGGAGTTAATAATTAAATATAGGTAATTAATATTAATAATAATTTAATAAAATAGTAAAATATATCCATCCACATTGTTTTATTAACAAAAAAAGTCGAGATTTTGCCTCACGTGGTTAACAATCAGGTGTGAAATTCGATAAAATTGATGATAAATAAACAAGTCATTTAAATTATTTATATACCGATAGTTTCACGTCATATTAATAAAAGTAACCATTAATGTATTTTTATGGAAGTAGCAACATTATTTCTTCATCTGCGAATTCCTTCGGAACAGAATCGGATACATTATTTCCTAAAATAACTAAAACAACACGACTTTACAGACAGAAGGAATTTTCTATAATTTTCTTATTACGATATGAGTAAGACGAATTCATATTCGAGATAAGTTCGAGTATTTTTGTAAAGATGAGATTATATCAACAATTTATTCGCTTTATAATAAAAGTTAAACATCACAGTCTAATTTTTCCGTTATTAATATTTTCATACTCTGTGGGTCCTAGAGGTAAATATTTGTTTTGTTTTACATCTAGATAATACAATTTGTCGGTCTTCACTAAGCTCGGATCGAAACCCTCTTTTTGTAAGTCGGTTTTCTTCATTTTGAATGTTCCTAAAAAGAAAATAATACAATTTTATACGAATTATCTTTAAATTAATTTATTTTACTAAGCATACATAATTGAGAAAAATAATGTATAACACAGTTTCTTCTTTCTATGTTACAACATTAAATAGTATGATTACTAAATTACAAAATTAGACTTAAAACCTAATAAATAAAAAACTAAATAAATGTAGCATCCCTTACACTGTTATTTTTAGCTGTTCGTCTGAATATTCAATTATTTATTAAATTATAATAATTATTATTAGTACAAACCCACCTGTCATATCCATGCTATCCATGACCCTGACGAAGATAGGTCTGGCATATGCGGGTAGCTCTCTGGCGAGGTCCTTGGCGAGCTTGTCGAGGTCTAAGCTACCGTCGGGGTCCACGATACCGCACATCCCCGCTCTGCCTTCCGTGTTAGGAACCTGCGAAAAAAATATTTATAAATAAATAAAAAAATGATAATGGAAATGATTAAATCCTAGTATTGCAGTTTAAAAGTTTGCGAGACAAAAAGGAAAAAATTGTATAGATAAATTCATCTACGAAGACGCACCCCACTACTCTTCTCAATCGTTGACAGTATATGTATGCAAGCTCCGCTTGTGTGAAGTTTTATAGATTCACATTCATTGCCCTTGTTTGCACACGCACACTAAAATAAATAGACTCATCAGGACAAAGTATTGCAATCATATTTCAAATTTCAAAATTAAAAAATTGGTGGGGCGCGTTGTTGCGGGTGGCACTATCTACAACAATAACAGTGTTTACTTCGTTTAAAATTAAAAAGAAAATAGATATTTAGTTACCACAAAAATTGGTAAAGGTATCGGGCGATCACTCCTCCTCAACCTCACTCATGCTGTCCTTTTCGCCTCGCCAGCGGAACGTGAAGTATTTAATGCTCACCTCAGTTTGCCTCTAGGCCTTATTGTTTGAAGTAGATGTGTTTCTACTTACTAGGGCACCATAGACGACGGCGTCTCTATGCGCAGCAACATTAGACACGGCGGCCTCCACCTCGCTGGTGCTGACGTTCTCGTCTCGCCAGCGGAAGATGAAGTGTAGCTCACCTCAGTTTGTCTTCTAGGCTTATATTTTAAGGTGGTGTATATCTACGTACCAGGACACCATAGACCACGGCGTCTCTATGCGCGGCGGCGTCCACTTCGCGAGGCGAGAACGTGAAGCATAGCCCACCTCAGTTTGTCTCTAGGCTTTATATTTGAAGGTGTTGTGTATCTACGTACCAGGACACCATAGACGACGGCGTCTCTATGCGCGGCGACGTTAGACACGGCGGCCTCCACCTCGCTGGTGCTGACGTTCTCGCCTCGCCAGCGGAACGTGTCGCCGGTGCGGTCGCGGAAGTACAGGTAGCCCTTTTCGTCCGCCACTAAGATGTCGCCTGTAAACAACGAAACATTATAAGTCTTTTTTTACTATGTACTAATCTCTTCCTTTTTTTGTGCACAAATTATTTATCTATCTATCTTTTTGAATGATTGGTTGACGTAGTGGTTATCTATTGCCTAGCGAAAAAGTGTGGATTCGATATTCGAGGGTATATATGATGATGATATGCTGTAATAAACATTGTAATTTTCTATTGTCTGCTTGCTAACTTTTCTATTATACATGAGTAATTACCAAAAAAGGTACGTTTAAGTATGTTTAATAGTTGTCTACTGTCCATATTACAAACTTTGTTTAGTTTGGAACTAGATAGCGCTTAAATGCCCCAGAATACGTGAATAAATATATTTATTTTTTTTCCTTACCTTATCCAATAGCTCAGATCTATTGGGTAAGGTATAAGATCATATTGACTACAAGTTAAGGTAGGGAACGTGGACTCCACAAGAGGGCAATCAAGTTGAATAATATTTCGACCTAATATTTGGCCATATACATAACCAGATATAGAATATCAAAATGGTAAGAAATAAATAATATCCAAGTTGAAATTACGTACTTAGTATCGATTGATAGATTATATCAACGTATTAAAACACAATGGCACTTAATGAAATTACTTTGTAAACCTAATGATTGGCATTAACAATGCTAATCAATTGATGCAATGTTGAAAAGTGGCATGAAGATATTTATATCAATTTAGAAAAAAAACACGCTTAAAAATAGAAATCACGTTTTTATTATCGATTTATAATTGATATATAAAACCATTGAAAAAATAATTATACTTAATGGTATCACATTGTGAATCTAATGATCTGATGAACATTAATAATACTAAGAAGTACACTAGACATTCAATGTCGATGTCAAAAGTGCCTCATCAATGCTGCCAAAAACGGCGTAGTAATGGTATAACTATGATAAACACATATTTTTTACACAATGATATCTCATTGATATTTGCATATTGGTACATTTGTTATAATCACCGCAAGTTGCTAATGAGCGCGGCGGTCATTTTGGTGACGTCTGACTTTGAACAATCGGGTACCGTTAGCAATAAATAAAAAATTAAAATGTATTGTTCCACCAAAATAAAACTAGCCAACAAGTACGTGTATCGTACTATGTATATTGTATGAATTCTCTCACATTATTATTATTTTTTAGTAGACTTGTTTGATTTGTCATCATATTCTAATATAAAAACCACCTCAACCGAATTCGACAATGGTCCAGCTATAAGGTTCGGTGATAATTAATACGAGTGTTCGATTCAAATACTGATTTATTACTAACTCTTATGATCTAGATGCATACATAATAATATATTATCTCCATACCACCCCCCTTAATGTAAAAAAAAAAAAAAATGTCTCTTATAGAATTGTTTTTATTTTTTTTTTTTTTAATTTTATGTCTATTGACATTTATATTACTTATAATTATATATATATTTTTTTACATTTTTATTTTACAAATACTTGATTAAAATGATTATAATATTTGATTACATAATCTTAATTATAATAAGGCTTTGTTCGATTTTTATGCAACACTTCATGCTTATTATTCTTTAATATTTTCACATTTGGCGACAAGTCTTCTAACACCAGGTATGGCTCCGGTCGTAATAATGATCGTGGGCGTTTCTTATATTTTCGCAATCGAGGAAATACACGTAATAATTCTTACAATAATTATCGCGGTCATAGTGATAATCAGCAACAAGTTAACTTGATTGACGAGTCGAATTCGAATGTAGAAAATGAAAATTGCGAAACGCGAGAAGAAAATGTAACAAATCGGTTTTTTCTGTAATGATTATGAGCATATGAGTTGTTTTTGCGCAAATATTTTCATACAGCAAATTAGCATTTTTTTCAAGGATAATAATTTGAGATATAAACATATTTTATTATATCTTTCTTTAGTTCCTTACTTCTTATCTCATTAGAACATTACACAATTCCTTCATCTATATTGAAGTGTAAACGAATCAACCTCGATGTTTTGCCCGCAATACTTACCCGATATAAACGCAGAATCGCCATGTTCGAACACGTCGCGCACCACCTTCTTATCGGACGCGGCCTTGTCCACGTACCCGTGGTACTCGCGGGACGGGTTGTTGGGCGATATCTTGCCGATGAACACGCCGGGCTCGTTGGGACCCGCGATCTGTTTAACGACACAAGAATGTTCTAGAATTATTGCTCATTTATATTTTTTATGACAGCAGGCAAGTGGGGCGTGCGGTTCACCTGATGTTAAGTGACTGACCGCAGCCCATGAACATCCACAAACTTTCGCAGATACCGTGCCGACTTGAAGGAAGAGAGAGGGATAAGGAAAGGATTAATGAAGTTGGAAAAGGAGTAGAATAGGATGGGAGAAGATTGGAATGGGAATACACATAAAATGTAATACTATTAACGGATAATTAAAAAAATGCCATATCAATTGGGATCTGCGTTAATACAAATCAACCTTTAATAACAATAACAAAGAAATAAATATATGCTAAAAAATTTAACAACTTCATAAAACCGAATACTCGAGTAAATTTTTATTTAAATCCAGTTAATATTTCAAATTTAGACTGAACGTAGGTAATGACCCAGTTACGGATTGCGGTTTTTACAGGCGAAAAGCAAAAATAGATGCGAGTAACCAAATTATGGGCGAATGACGTCACTGGCAGTATTTAACATTAGAGTTAAATGTTTCATAAATAGACTTAAATTTCAAAATAACCGAGCTAAGATTACTTTAAAAAGAAATTTGTTGTTTTATTTGGTGGTCTTGTTTAATTTGTACAAATATAGTATTAAAATAAATAGATTTAATTATATTAATAGCAAATAAAATAATGTTCAAGAATTATACCTGGCACAATCCTTTTGAATCACGAACAGGTTCCCCAGTTTCTTGATCAACCTTTATTATGGCGATGGGATATATAGCTGGGAAGATTCGAGACAAGAAACCAATTGCGCCCGGAGTACCGTCATTATTTGCTGTGAGAAAAACAATGTCAAATCAATTTCTAATCTTTTAAACATCAAGGTTTATCACATCAAAGCTAGTCACAATTTATCATTAAATCTTAACCACAGAGCTTGTTCTGTTGATTTTCCAGGAATATTTGAAAATATACCTAGACCTTTAACGGACGTTTTCAATAATGTATCAAACATTATAGATAGATTGTTATCTCAGATTATATGGCGTAAGATTGACAAAAGTCATAGCAAAGGCTATCCGTCGACAGCATATTTATTTATTTGAAAGATACACCAACTGCATGACAAAATTACATTAAATATAAAATCAAAGTAAGTGCAGATAGAAAGATTTGCCTGACTTTAGTAAGCAAAACAAGGGATAGATAGAATATTGAAAACGGGCATTAGAAGCGCATCTTACTTATACTTTGTATAATTTAGAATGTTCATTGCTACCAATGCAATTATCTTGCCATAAAAATACCCGTTAAATGTGCATGCAAACATTAACATTAATTGCATTTTGTTAGTTCCTCATTACATAGTATTAAAACTAAGTTGCTTCCCGCTCTCTGTTCCTATGTACTACATGTAATACCAACGGATTTTGAGGCAGTTTTTTTTAAATAAATAGATTGATAAGGTTTAGCTATAACGTGCATACTTGCCGGGCGAGTCGATAGTATCAATAGAATTTATTATAATTTAATAATTATTAAATGAAGCATACGGTTCTCATTTGGGGTTTCGTACCTAAAAGATAAAAAAGATAAAAATGGGACCTTATTACTAAACCTCCACTGTATGTCTGTAACCAAGCTGTATCTCATAATACGTGATAGCTAGCTGATTTTTTTTACAAATTACGTATTTCCGTGGTCGCAATAACAATCTAAATTAAGAAAGAAAACATTAAAGAGGGCTGGTGCGGAAACGTATGCGTGGGTCGACTCACACTTACCCGGTTCTTATACATACATACGTATCTTAAGAAAATGTCTGACTAAAGTCATAGTCTAAATGAATGAAATGATAATATTTAATGTAAAATAAGGTATAAGAAGCTGCGTTTTAAATCCTTTAAATAGTATTTTATTTGATGATATGTATTTAATTAAATGTTTGAATATCTCACCAATGTTAGCGTTTCCCTCTGTGGCTCCATAAAATTCAGTCACTTGTTTGATGTTAAAACGTTTAACAAACTCGGTCCAAATCTGGAATGTTACACACCGACGTTAGATGAATGCTAATAAGTAGATTACACTCAGAACATTATTTAATCGATTTATTTAAATTTACTATAATACTTTAATAACATACATATCTTGTTATTGAAGTCGATAGTAAATAGTTGACGTTCATATTCAATCATTAAAAAGTATTGTATGATATTAAATAATAAATAGCCTCCCTGACCAAATGGTGGTCAATCTCAACAGAGACTAGCCAGATACGCAGGATATTATAGTACACGAATATGTGCGCATTTACATGTGCACTCTCATACTGTATAATATTACCATGTTACTAACTTTTGCCCTCGAAAATATCATTATAAATTGCAGCCAGCATTATTGATTATACATACATAAATTTTTCTTCCAACCTTTCAGCAGTTTTTACTTGCAAGGATAAAAAATGTTAATACATACATCCTCATAAACTTATAACGTACCGATAATGTGTTTATTTGTTGTCTTAGTTATTAAAAGTTAAACTTTTGAAAGTAGATGGCGCTGTGGCTTTCTCTGTATGCCTCAAAAATTATTTATATTTATGGAACATATAATTAAAGTGCCTGTATTGTTCGATGTGTTAAATATAAATTATGCATTCTGGTTGTTACATGTGGTTGCTACATTTTAGCATCGTTTACTCATAACAAATGTTTTTAAGATAATTTATTTTCTACCATGTTAATAAGCTATCATAATTAAGTATCAGGCCTCAATAAGCTCGCTGTCACGACTAGATGGTATTAATGTAAATTAATTTGAGAATTACTTATTTGAAATCTTTATATTAATAATTGTTTGACTTTTTAAAATAAGTTTTATTAGATATTCTAAATCCGTACGATGTTAAGAAAGAAAAAACGTAGGTAAACTTATTTCGATGTATTTTCAGGCAATGAAATGGAGAAGTGATAACATATTTGAACTAGACATAAACACCCTACAAAAACCTACGTATAAATTAAAGATGTCACGTTGCGTAAAATAATTCAGATTAATCTGGTTTTCGTAACGAAATAATAGACGACAACGCAAATGTCTTTTGCGCCACATTCAACTTTATATCTCTTCGGAAATTATATGCATGCTTACAATAACACGTGAAATAATGTCATCAAATGGCGCATTAAATGTTCATTGTTAAATTTGTGGTCACTTTAGGGTTGCCAACTCTTTTTTCATCATCAATAAAACTTAAAAATAAATTATGTTTGAAAAGGAAAATGACAACATATTTCGCATTTATAATATTAGTAGTAAGTGGAATAGTAAATTATTATGGTAACTTCACCTGCGGCCTCAGACCATTGCCGTAGATGACGCGTACGTTGTGCTGTTTGTCGGCCGGCGACGGCGGCGTGGCGAGGATGTAGCGACACATCTCGCCTATGTAGTGACCTGCCTAGAGCATCACATACGGAATGTTAAAATTATAGTCATTCTTATGCTAAGCGTCCACATATCGGATCGTGGGACATTCTATATAAAGAATCTTTGAGACTAATGTAATTTAACTTTCTGTTTAAATAAAGATTTCATTTCATTTTTTCATTCCAAAATGAAATCCGAACCATATATGTAGACCCCTAACTTTAAGCTATGGAAAACATCATATTATCTATACTAATATTATAAAGCTGAAGAGTTTGTTTGTTTGTTTGAACGCGCTAATCTCAGAAAGTACTGGTCCGATTTGAAAAATTCTTTTAGTGTTAGATAGCCCATTTATCGAGGAAGGCTATAGGCTATATATCATCCCGATATTCCCACGGGAGCGAAACCCTGGTGCGCAGCTAGTAATGTATATGAATAATGGCGGTGAAGTTAGTATGTAGCAACACATTTCGCCTATGTATTGACCTGCCTAGAACATGACACGGAATATTCAATTTATTACTGTACCTACTGTTAAATCATGGAAATGAATTCATGATGTATGTGAATAGCCAGTGTCATTTTGTCAGATTGTCAGATAAGCTGATTAATTAATGGTATATCTAGTACATTGTTTTTTTCAAATTGGACCAAAAGTAGATTTATTAATAGTTCCTGAGCCTACCGCATTCAAAAAACTTTTCACCTGTATAGATTGATGTGAAAATTTGGAACTTCTCAATTTTTATTTTATGCTTTCTGTTATACGAGTATTGCACCTATATATCGACCTCAATACTCGTTACCGGCGAAATGCTTAGTCATTTATTAGAGGCAAATATATTCCACTACGAAATTTCAATGTATAAATTATGAAAATTTTACGGTTTCGACACACAACTCAAGAAAAAATTGACTTTATCTTTAATTTCATATAGATTTTTTTTATTTTTCGAACGGATACACTCGAAAAACAAAATAATTTTACTTAAAATTAAATAGTATCTACAATTTGATGATAAACGTAGAACGTTTAATTATTTTTAGGAATATTCCATTTTAATCTAGAAAAAATACTTTAGTGTACAAAACTAGCACATTATAAATATTATTATAGTCAGAAAAAATGAACTTGAATAACCTAAAGATAAAAATGAACTTGTCATCTAGCGACAAACAATTAACAATTAAAATAATCAGTTCAACAAGGCATAATTAACTTTATCTCTTGTTGTCTTAATGGTGAGAAGTAAATTATTATAAGTTGTTTAAAATGGTGCATT
Source organism: Phoebis sennae (assembly GCA_001586405.1). Classification (NCBI taxonomy): domain Eukaryota; kingdom Metazoa; phylum Arthropoda; class Insecta; order Lepidoptera; family Pieridae; genus Phoebis; species Phoebis sennae. Next base: position 684,087 of record LQNK01000876.1, read on the forward strand.
TTGTTGTTAGTTATGCTAATACATGATGCTACTCTAATAAATTATAACTGAATGGAAATATAAAGAGTGCAGACATCAAATTTTGAATGGGTAATTATTAAATACTTGCGTTTTGATTGTTTGGAAATTCAAATAAAGGATAATATTTATATTTACAATGAATTTGAAAAAATGCAGTTTCAAAATGTTGTATAAAATATTAATGCGCTCTTTAATTAATTAATAAAAATAAAAGAGAGTCTGATGAACATGAGAAGTTGAAATGAAAACATAGTCTTGATGCAAAAATAGAGTCCAACAAGCATAGGGCTCACGGAAAGAGAAAGTTTGAGTAACCATTTGATATACCATCACTTTATCGATATCTGGAAAAGCTTACCGTTGCTTTATACTTGACGCAATCCGGGAAATATTGTGACGCAGAGAACTTCGGCTTCAACACCACCGTGCATCCAAAGAGTAAGGCCTGGCCCACACTCACGACGCCGCCAGCCGTGTGGTATAGGGGCAAGGGGCAGTACACAATGTCCGATGAGTTCAGTCCTAAATAGTGCACACCCGCTACCATGAACACTAATCTAAAACGAAAAATATAATATGAATTATCAAGAGGAACTTAAATAGTTCTTTAAAAAAAATCGTAAGCCTAATTTAACGCCTGTTAACTGTTTTATCTAGTTAGCTTAATTACCATAGCCCTTCTGAAGGCTTTCTACTTATACAGATTATACACACACTCATACTTCTTATACATACTCACATAATTATTGGAAGAACATGCAAAATCAGAATCTACGAGAATATCAAAAAAGGCTCGATACCGATAAAACTATGTTTTAATTTTTTTAAAGTTATTTGCCGAGTCAGGAAACAAATCTGCCATAGATAAACATCCTAAGCAAGTATTTTCTGATTCAGAACAAAGTTCTCTGGGTTTAAAGCAGTTTATTATTGAAATCACTAGAAATTAAGATTTTGATTATATTCGATCATTATTCATTATGTATTTTAAACCATATGTTAAAAGTATTCATGCTGGTTTTGTAAAACGCTGCAGTATGTCTATTCACACTGAACTATAAAAAACTTGACCTGCAAGACGTGTCGTTTCGTTGATATCGAAAAGGAAAAATATTTAAGCATAAATTAACTTTTACATCATAAATTTTATACAGACGAATTTACATTTGTACTCTTTACAATAATATTGAAAACCAAATATGTATTTTTAAGACGTAGTGTAAACACGATAATAATATTTTTGTGTTTTTGACATATCAATATTAATAAAACGGTTGTATTTTGAAAGAAACTATAAAATTAGTTTTTACTGAGTGTTTATCTATGTAGTCAAGACGTTTTTAAGTTTTTCAAGACTGCATAGAAAACACCCGGTATACATGTTACTTAATTTATGACAAAATGTTATAAAAAAGCTTTAAATATAAACCTCGCTGGTATAAACGTAATGAATGATTAGCACCAATTAATATCTTTTTACTAGTTTTACGTTTTTTTATGAAACGGAAATAACTATGTACGTATTTAAAATATTTTTAAGCATATAATTAATTACACATGTTTAATTTACTGAACACTTACTTAACTTTTTAAGTTATGTTTTTTTCTGTATTATTGGTAAGTTTGTAATATTAATTTGAAATATATATTTACAATAATATGACTGGAGACATCAATGGATTAAAAAAATGTCAATTACGTAATGTAGACTGTAATGATATTAAATAATTATTATAACTTCGAAACCGGTTTAAAAGTCGCGAGGCGTTGAATCGTTAATTAGCCCGGTATCACTAGGTCAAGGCCAGTCTTAACCCTGACGTAGGTACGTGATGTGAACAATTCATTTTATTGCAAAACTATTGGCCCCTTTCGTAGTCTTCCTTAAGCGGATTATAATCTCTCCTCTGTTAGCTAAGCGACCGCAGGTGGGTATCGAACGCACGATTCTTTATTTGTATAGAAAATGCGATCCATACGATACAAATCGGAGGATGCACTTGTGTGACTTTCTATGCAAAGAATATTACGGTGCGTCAAATCCGATGCCGGCATTTGGACGCACAGGTTTAGTATGTAATTTTAATGCAATAAAGCCTAATCAGAGATAATTAATTGAGACAAAATGCCCATATTTAATAAATACAACATTTTGTGATTAGAAATATAAGTATTGCACAAAATACTTCAACTTTTATACAGTACAAACATTAGCTAAATTCGTTCAACAACTCAATACACCATAACAACCGAGGCATGGTTCGCGAAACTCAAAAGTGAAAGTCGGATCGAGAAAGTAAGCTGCAGCCTGCAAAATTACATCTTACGTGTCTGATAATTTATGAACCAGAAAATATCATAAGAAAAGGATAGCATCTTTAAGAGTTAATACGAACAATATTTTAAAGTAAGAATACGAACAGTGTCTCGAACCAGTTTTCTTTTAACAATGTATAAGATCAGGGTCGTAGCCAGAGTTAAGTATTCATGAGCAACGAATCTCCTTAAAAATACGTTAATTTACTTATACTTTATGAACGGTTACTTATTTCGTAATGTTGCCGATAGCTGCTTACGAGACGTGACACGAGTTAGAATTTTTTTTATACTTATACAACAGTGTTTAAATGTTTGGAGATTGTTTGTTGACGCGTTAATCTTTGTAACTATTGCTCCGACTTGAAAACATCTTTTTGTTTTCGATAAATGGAAAAAAGCTATAGGCTATATTACAATAATATCCTACGCAGAGAACAATTAATTTAAAAGATCAGAACAATTATATTATTTTATTGATTAAAGCATTGACTGATTCCTATTCGATTTCAAAGGGCATTGAACTGGTCCTCTTACTTAGTTTTTGATTCCCATCCATCATTACCTCAACATTCAAGGTTTGTATTAAAAAACCATCAGTGTCATCAAAAGTCCAAAGTTGTCTTTGACATTTTCCATTTTAGGAAGAACCCAAAAAATATTTTTCCTAAATAAATCTCATAATGGATATAATATTATTAATTATTATACATATTTTAACGTTAAACTTAACAAAAAATACATTAACATAAAAGTTACTGATTTCGGTTCATGACCCTATTAATTTTTTTATTATTATTTAAATAATAAAATGAGGTTGACGCAGTTATGATAGTTTATATTCATTTACTGTGGCTAATTCAATTACCACATATAATTACATAAATCTAACTATTTATTAATAAGCCTTTAATTATATAAACTTACCGAGAATTGGAAATCACGGCTGCCTTGGGCAACCCAGTAGTTCCCGAGGTGTAAATGTATAATACTTTGCCCTGGAAACCATAACCATCGGCCTTAGTCCAGGGGGCAGGTGAGGTAGCTTCCAGGAGGTCAGTCAAGTTCGGAATACCATCGCCACTAGCATTTACAGGCTTGGGGGAATTTAGTGGACGGTGTGTGAATTTATAAAGCTTAAGTGAAGGATCAAGCTGGCTGGATATTTCCTGTATGGCTGAAAGAAGTACAGAGTTATAAATTAAAATTTTTATAAAGAACAGGGTTGAATAAAACATACATTTTAAGTACGTACTCAGTACCTATCGCCATATTATATTATAATGTATAAAGTCACGGTCAAAGTAAATAAATGCAAATTGTAATAAAAACCAACGCAATGTAATATTATATAACTGTAACAACCACAAAAACAACTATTTGTTATAAGCAGAAAGTGGAAATATAAGAATATGATCAATTATGTTTACAGAAAATTTGTAGAGCAACAGGACAAAAAAAAGGAGGAGGTTAGCATTTCAGGGGTATTACCCTAAATTGATAACCTCCTCCTTTTTTTGGAAAGTCAGTCAAAAATAACATAATTTTAAATTTGTTCTAACTGATATAAGATTAACAATTTAAAAAGTCATAAATCCACAGGTTATTTTAATAAATCAAACTTGTCTTTTATTTGCCTTGACTAAATTTTTTTACTCGCGCGAATACATTGTAAAAAAACAAGTCGCGCTCTTCCGCAAAATCAAATATTTACATTGTAGAGACTAAAATTAGTAACAAAGTATGAACCTTACCTGGCAAGTATTCGTCGGAAAATATAAGGACATCGCATTTAGCAACATTAATCGAATGAATTAGCGCGTTGCCGCGCTGATTGATATTGATAAGTGGCGATATGGCACCAACGCGCGCACAGCCTAGCCAGAGAGCCGGCATTTGAGGACAGTTGTTCGTCATCAACCCCACAATACTTCCTTTCTTTATACCTTGATTCTTTAATAGGGCTGTCATTCGCAAACTGAAATCTTCCACCTAAAATATTTAAAAACACATTTTCAGTACAATTTATTTGGCTTAATACTTTTTTATTAACATACAATTTTTTTGTTTTGAAATTACTTCACCCATTTTGGTGATTAATTATCATAGTTTTTACTTTTAATGTATTCAGTATTATTTGTACCTCTTTGAAAGTCCAAACTTCATCTTGAAACAGGAAACATGGCTTTTCAGGATGTCTCTGAACAACTTCATGGAACATATCCGGCACTGAAGCATTATTTCTTTGAAATTTCTTGGCAAGAAACAATATTTTCAGATAGCTCAATAGAGCCCTAAAATTGGGAATAATTAAATTAAACAACTTTATATATAGAATTTAGAACTTCTCACTGCATTTAGGGGTAAAGGTCAGTGATAACCACACACACCCAATTATTATTTACAGTTTGTCTATATTTCGTGTGGCACAAAACGTTAAGAAAAATATTAAAAATTTAATGAAATATTTATGATTTGTAAAATTTAATAGTAAGAATTTATAGATTGACACCTGAACTATTAGATAAACTTAAACTATGAAATATTTTTTAGTTCTTTAGGTTCAAAATAGGTACATGAATAAGGATTTTATATTTTCAGTTCATCAATACAACAGTTTATTTTCTTAAAAACAAGTGATTTATTTTTTCATTATTATTTTACTTTTTTTCCTTTTTAAAAACTGAATTAGAATGTTGAAAAAGCATCCTCATAGATGTCTCTTAGAGGCTATGGAAGGTAGAGGAATTCCTGATCAAGAATTAAAAATTTGCAAGCCCCACAGGAGATTTACATACATTTATTTAAAATAAGTGAATATTTGCTGACTGTCACAAATTACATTATCTATGTTACTACACACATATGCAAATTTTACATTAATATATTATTGCCTTATTTTATGAGAGTATAGTATTTAATATTTATGTAAGTGACAAAAGATTTACTTCATTACACACATGTTTAAATATACTTTATGTTGCTCAGACATGTTACCTATAATAGACTAACAACTAGTTTTTATGCAGAATTAAATAATTGAATTACCTAATATCTCTAGGTGCAGTAACCAACGCGATGTAACACCATCTTGTGTGGAAAACCAATAGGTATAGTTCACTAACAATAACAGAAACAACTATTGTTAAGAGGAAACCTAAATATTGCCACACGGCGATAAACGCCACAACTGCACCGAGTGCTACAAACATCGTAACCAGTAACCGCCACGGTTTACGGCGAACTGATCGACGAAAGTAGCGAAACCAAACCACTTCGATTTCCACAAATCACTGAACAGAAAAATCTTTTATGCGACGCTGCTTGCCTGTATACTAAGCAAGGCGTCTAAAATTTCACCGATATCAATTTATCACTTAAATCTACTTTATAAATCCTGTTATTGTAAAGGAGAAATATGTGGTTAATAAATGGATAGTAACTCTTAAACAGATCATTTGGCTTTTCCATATATGCCAGTAATATACAGAAGGAAACATTAATTTCATTGAACTTTACATGTTAATTTTAATTTTATTATAATGCATTTCACGGTTCATCAGTCATAAACAGCAAAATGACATCTGGAAAGTGAAAAGTCAAAGTCATTCATCAAATGGTAAATGTCAAAGTACACAACAATACTGCCACAGTCTAAAAATTCTTCTAACTATACTTCGTGACTCGTGTATTAGAAATCAAAAAAATAAATACTTTGAAAATAGATTAAAAAAAAACCAAGTTCTTTATAAAACTTTTATGTTGGAATGAGTTAGTAACGTTTAAAATCAATACATTCTTAATTATTATGCGAGCAAAGCCGTGAAACTAATTCAATGTAAACTTACATAATAATTCTCTATACACTTATAATTGCATTACCAAACTCCACTGGCCTATCGATAAAATATTTTTAAGAATTCCAAATAACTCAATAGTAAAGAAAAGAGTGAAAATCCAATAAAGCCTCATTAGCTATGGGTTTTAAAACATTTCTGAACATTGATTTTTATAAAACAGTATATTTGCAATACAATACGTATGTTTTAATGACCCCAAAGTCATGGTTATGTTTTTTTCTGTTTATCAAATATGACAGAGCAATACCAGGTGCAACTTACAGGCTACATAAAATGTAGTTTTTAGTGGTGTCTTTTCAGACATGTAAGCGGAGGGTAAAAAAAAAATATTTACGAATACATTTATTGTATCATTAAATGAGATGTCATCGGATAGGTCTTTACAATTGAAATGGAGATTTCTAAATAGATTTTTTACTAAAATAAAACTTTCTGAGATATATGCTTCTTAAATCTTATAAATATCATAGGTACCGCGCAAAATTGCGAGAGTTTGGTTGCGTTGCGGACATGCTTTTTTTATACTCTTATCGTATATATTAAGACGTAAAAAGGATTCGATACATTATGTTTTTTTAGATTTCTAATCTCTTTAAAGGTCGTAAATGTTAAATCACTACATAGTATAAAACAAAGTCGCTTTTTCTGTCATGTGTCATGTTGTATGTCCCTATGAACGCTCAAATCTTTAAAACTACGCAACGGATTTTGATGCGGTTTTTTTTAATAGATAGAGTAACTCATGAGGAAGGTTTTTATGTATAATATCATCCATTAAACCCGTGCGAAGCCGGGGCGGGTCGCTAGTTAAAATTATGTACAAATCTCAATTCAAATTACTGTTCAGCACAATGAGATATTATGGGTATTTTTAAAGCATCTTATATAAAAAATTAAACATCATAGTTATTAAATTTTTTTATCTTTTTGGATTTTCTACTAGTAACAATGTCTATGACGCAACAAAAGTTTAAAAAATGTCGATTACAAAACCGATATGATAGTTCATTTCTAAGGATTTTTATATTTTTTTATAAAAAAACACACTTTGCGCCTCTACAAAATACAGAATTTTTTTGTTCACACGAGCGAAGCCACCTTAACTAAGCGTAGATAGATTAAGTTGAACCTTTATTATTATTGTAGCGTACTCCTGATCTCCGAACCGGATTACAGTCATGAGTCATGGCGGCCCATCGCTATAAAGACTAACCGACTGTGCAGAAGATATTAAAGTATGTGCATTCGCTAATTAGTATGTATATCTATCATTATCAGTATACGACAGGCGTCCAAAATATCAATAAATTGCGAAAATTTTAAAATGGAATTTTTTAAACACAAACATTTACATAACATTTATCGAGATCATATTCAAGAAAATATTTCCTATTGAGATTAATAACGCAGTTACGCATTAGATCACGTTAAAATTTACATTTATAATTGCAATGTGCACCTGAACTAGCTTTCCAGCACGCTCCCGTGGACTTCACAGTTCTTTATTTTGTAGAGGCGCGAGTAGTGTAAAATTTTGGTCAACCGTATTTCCATAGAAACAACAATTATAAAAAAAAACTTTAGAAATGAAATATCTGATTTGGGACTTTATTATAATAAATAGAGACTTAAAACAGAATTGTCGATGATGAGTTAATAAATTAGAAAATTCGACAGGACAGTGCGGGTCGAAGAAAAACTACTACGAAGAAAAACTACGAACGATAATAGATATAATCATTTATATAGTTAATTAGTCCTTTTGGTTACTAATGAATTCATAAAAATAAACGCCTTATATTTTTATACATGAGCTTTGCGCGTCATCTAAATACATAAGGCGTTTTATAATAATAAATAGAAAAAAAATATCAGCATTGAGCTGGTATAAGTAATTTGTATCGTTGTTTTTGTGTTATTGTAGTATATTAAATAATAGAGGAAAGTAATAAAATAAAATTTTACTCGTATTTTTGAATAATATTTATTGTATAAGTCTTATTCCAAACTTATTTTAACCGTTCACATAAATTATTATTCTATAGCTATTATTAAATATATCCTTATGCCCTCATTAAATATTTTATCCTTAGGGCTTCGATCCCAAGTATTAAAATAACTGTCTTAAAATTAATTGAGCTTATTAACATATTTTCACACACAAAATATATTTTATACAATCTCATAAATTCGTACTTTCATTTAATCACTTTAAGCTATATTTTAAAATACTAATTTTAAATTTTTGTATACAATAATAGTCATGGTCAATTGTAAACATTAAAATGCAATTTTTCAATGCAGAAGTAAACTTTGAACGTAGTTAGGTATAACTTAGTATAATACAAATTTATCTAAATACAAGGCACTGAAAGGCACCACATTGCAATAATCGTTATCACTTATCACAGTCTTATTTGTCCTGACATAATTTTGTCATACTCCTCTTGTCCTAGACTAACGTATTTGTTTAATTTTGGATCTAAATAGTACAGCTTATCTTTAATTACGGATGGATTGTAACCCTCCTTTTGCAAGTCCACTTTTCTGATTTTGAAGGTCGCTGCGAATAAATAAATGGTTATTAAAAATACTCTAATAGTCTTTTGCAAATTGAATAAGCAAAGTTCACTGATGAATATCTAATTAAAAAATCAAAATTTAGCTATAATTTTCTTAGGTAAATTATTAAAGGCATAATTACCGGTCATGTCCATGGTTTTCATAATTCTCAGGATGACAGGTCTGGCATATTTGGGCAAGTCCTTTGATACGTCTTTCAATAGTTTCTCCAAGTCTAAAGTATCATCAGTGTCTACGATACCGCACATTCCCGCTCGACCTTCATTATTGGGAATCTAAAAATAATATTTTTTAATAAGTATTCATAAATGTAAGAGTATATTCTTTTATAAATGTAAACTTAACACATTTCTGTAAACTTTCTATCTGTTTAAATATATATCACCACATTTTCTTCGATATCCTTAACACTATTTATATTTATATTATTCGTTTTATTTTATTCAGTTTATTAAATTCCCTCTTTAGGTTTAGGCCGGAAATCAGTGTTGGGGTTGTATGACCTTAACTTATGCTGAGCCAAACCTTTTTAAAGAACACAGTACACCAGCCGTCTTTCTCATAGTGTTGTAATTTTCATTTTATTTTGTGTTCTGCGAAATAAATATTTTTTCTTTCTTTCTTTCTTTCTATATTGAAGTAAATACTAACTCCAGGTCAATGTTCTCGAGGCCAAGCTGATAAGAAGTCGAAACGATAATAGCACTATACTGAACGATAAACGCGAAACAAAACAAATCTAAAATGAACAATCAGTCATACATAAGCTTTTTCTACGCACTATGATAAAAAAGTGAAAATGTAAATGTTTATGCGTATGTAGAGGTAGTATATGAAGTTATTTTTTTATAATTCATATACGAGTATCTATTATAGGAATATTGTACTACCCAAGATGAATTTAAAAATACTACTCGTGGCTCGCCCCGTGCTAGACCTTGCGTTGTCCTACTAATAGAATAAATACGAAAGTTTGTCAGGATGTATGCATGTTTTGTTACTTTTTAACGCACAAACTACTTAACCGATTATGATGAAACTTGGTATACATATAGGTAAGGAAGGGTTCAGAATAACATACATATAGGCTACTTATCATCCCGGTGTACTAGCCCGAACCGCGGCTAGTAATGTATAAATCAAGACCTTTCATTGGATACCACTCTCTGCTATATTCGGTTATTTCGCTATCATCGGACAAAGTATATCTAACTTACATACAAACATACAATCGCCCGGCCATCTCGACTCTGATAAGTTATAAAATTGACCGAGCGAAGCGAGAAAACACTTTTACAACGAATCCAATCAACTATTACATACACGTAAGCACAGAACACAGATTAGAGAATAAAAGGCAGATGGAGTGTGCCAAAGACTCGAGTGACGCTAACTACTCGTTACGTACGAGTGCACACGTGCACATCTGTGACATGATACGTTAAACTTGACAAACGTTTTTGTATTTGCTTTTGAATTTTGTATTTGCTTTTCGGCGTCACTCGAGTTTTCGATGCACTCCACCTGTCTTTTACTCTCCAATCTGTGGCACAATTAATTGATTATAAAATGTACACACCTCAACACCAAACACGACAGCATCTCGCTGATCCGCAACCCGTGATATGGCCGCCTCCACCTCAGTGGTGCTGACGTTCTCGCCGCGCCACCGGAACGTGTCGCCGGTTCGATCCTTGAAGTACAGGTAGCCGAATTCGTCTGAGATGAGAATGTCGCCTGAAAAAGAAGGAAACACTTAAAAAAACGATTTTTTATTTGAGATTAAATTTTATTTGATGACAAATCGTACAATGGCACGAAAAGGTAACCTCAATTAAGTATCCTTGAAAATGTTGACTTCGTGTTGTAAACAATATAAATAAATATACAAACAGATCCAGGGTTGTCGCGAAAGTTCTGTTTAAGGTAAGGTACTATTAATAAATTTCTTGTCTTCTCTCCCCATAACACAGATCTGTTTCAGATATTCTCCAATTCCACGCTTATTTGCATAAATAATTTTAAAATTACATTCAATGTTATAACCAAGAGGTTCTGTCTTTGATCCCCGCTGGAGTCACGAAAAAAAAGTCTGGGTCTAGGAGTTACTTGTATCAAAAAACCAATTGACCATATGACCCAATAAGGGACATACTTACTCCGCTGGCGCAGCGACCCAAAGTGAGTCTTGGCCTCCGATACAAGAGAGTCTTGTGCCATCTTATGCCAGTCAGCAACATAACAATAAGGGACATAGGTCTCATTAAGACATCATTAAGCTTACCCGATATAAAGGCAGAGTCTCCGTGATCGAGTACGTCTCTTACAATCTTCTTTTCTGACGCCTCTTTGTCGACGTAACCCAAAAATGCTCTTGAGGGGTTGTTTGGTTTAATTTTACCAATGAATACTCCTGGTTCGTTTGGTTTCGCCAACTGAAGATTATCATGAACTCAGTTTAAAATATATCTTTCCAAAATTACTTAAATGCGTAAGTTATAAATAAATGTAAAAAAAGATATAAAAATATAGGTGCAAGGTCCAAGGAAAAAAAATATGGTGTTAAACCATATGAACCATTTGCAATATGCATGTATGAACAAAACGTACATTGCAAATCGATTTATGCCTTAGCTTCGTGCAAATGTAGCATGTTGATTTGTATTTTCGACGAAGTATTTTAAACTGTTAGCTTGGATTCGAGGACTCAAATAATAAGCCAGCAAATTTTCATAATTGCTTTAATAAGCAGAATTTTGCACCTACAAATGTTATATCTAAAGGTTATAAAGGCTATCTGGTGGAAGAGTTCTTACAAAGCTGGTAAGGGATCTGCTCTTACCTGACATAGTCCTTTCGAATCCCTAATTGGTTCTCCAGTTTCTTCATCTACCTTTATGATGGCTATGGGATATACTGCGGGGATGATTCGCGATATAAAACCGATTGCCCCCGGCTTGTTGTCGATATTCACTGAAAACACAAAATATCTTTATTTGACATCACAAAATATATGTTAAAATACAGGAAATTTACATATTTGTAAGACCGAAGACGGATAGTTATGTAAAAAAGATAATCAGATCAGGATATGTTGCAGAAAAAAGTCTCCAACTGCTGGTTTTCAGTGATTTTTAGAAACAATTTTGTATATAGTCTTTATCCGTAAAATACATAGAGTAATTATAAAGGTAATTCCTTTTTACCTATGTTAGCATTGCCTTCAGTAGCGCCATAGAACTCAACAACTTTCTTTATTCCAAATCGTGTAACGAAGTCGTTCCAAACCTGAAATTAAACATTATGCTATTTTAAATATTTAAATAACGTAAGTTACAACGTACACGTTAATGTTAATTCGACCAAATTGAGGTAAAGGATAATTAATACTGTTCTTGTGGGAATTTTCATTACGATATCTCATTGTTATTAAATATGTTATAATTATAAGGATAATTTTGCGAAATAAGTATATTAAGCACCATAATAAGAGTTGTACATATTTTTTGCTACATTTTGTACTTAATAAACAGCTAAATAATCTATTTTTAAAATGCACTAACGTACAAAAACTATCAATATTTATTCTAAAGATAAAAACTGAAAATAGTCAAAAGGCATAGAAGTAAAGAAGAGTTTGTTCGTTCGCATTAATCTCAGCAACTACTGGCACGATTTGAAAAAAACTGATTGTGTAAGATAGTCTATTAATTGCAGAAGCCTATTGGCAAATGGCAATATTGTAACATTATCAAAGTATCGGAACGAATTTAGCTCACCGTTGGTCTCATTCCGTTGCCATACACGGTGCGTACGGTGTGTTGCTTGTC
>LQNK01000876.1:698930-724712 GCA_001586405.1 Phoebis sennae
GACTTTGACATTTAACATCACAAAATATACGTTAAAATACAGGAAGTTTACATATCTGTAAGACCGAAGACGGATAGTTATGTAAAAAAGATAATCAGATAGGGATATGTTGCAGAAAAAAGTCTCCAACTTCTAGCTTTCAGTGATTTTCATACACACTTATGTGTATAATGTTTATGCGTAAAGTATTTATAGTAATTTTATAGAGGTAATTCCTTTTTACCTATGTTAGCATTGCCTTCAGTAGCGCCATAGAACTCGACAACTTTCTTTATTCCAAATCGTGTAACGAAATCGTTCCAAACCTGAAATTAAACATAATGCTATTTTAAATATTTAAATAACGTAAATGAATAAATAAATAAATAAACGTAAGTTACAACGTACACGTTAATGTTAATTCGACCAAATTGAGGTAAAGGATAATTAACACTGTTCTTGTGGGAATTTTCATTACGATATCTCATTGTTATTAATTTTTTTATAATTATAAGGATAATTTTTCGAAATAAGTATATTAAGCACCATAATAAGAGTTGTACATATTTTTTGCTACATTTTGTACTTAATAAACAGCTAAATAATCTATTTTTAAAATCCATGCACTAACTGATAAAAACTGAAAATAGTCAAAAGGATATAAGAAGAGTTTGTTCGTTCAAACTAATCTCAGGAACTACTGGCACGATTTGAAAAAACTGATTGTGTAAGATAGTCTATTAATTGAGTAATAGGCTTCTATTGGCAATATTGTAACATTATCAAAGTATCGGAATGAATTTAGCTTACCGTTGGTCTCATTCCGTTTCCATAGACGGTGCGTACGGTGTGTTGCTTGTCAGTGGCAGAAGGTGGAGTTGCGAGGATGTAGCGGCACATTTCACCGATGTAGTGGGCGGCCTAAAACACATTTATAAGTAAACAAATTTTTGAGGGTAGTCTTAGTGGTATTTTTTTAATTTATTGCTTGGTAGAAGTAAAAACCGGCCAAGTGCGAGTCGGACACGCACACAAACGAGGCGGAGATTAATATTAGCACAGATAATTTAATACTACACTAGTAGTATTAGGACCCTGTTTTTACTTTTTACTTTGTTAAAAGGCTATTGATTCACTAACATTACTAATTGCGATATTAGTTTATGAACAAATGAAAAGATATTTTACGAAATGAAAACATGATGAATACATGAGGAATGCTTTAGCCAAACTTTAGTTTAGGGGAAATTTTAGCCAAAGAAGTAAAGGAATCGTTATAAGTGGGTCCTCTTCATAAAGCTCCTTAACTAATATTAATCACGTTAAAAAATGCTCCTTTAGGGAACACCTTCTATTTAAATCAAGTTAAAAAATATTACTAACAGTAGCTTTATACTTGATACAATCAGGGAAATACGAAGAAGCGGAGAACTTGGTCCGAAGCGCCACCGTACAGCCGAAGATGAAAGCTTGGCCCATAGTGATCACTCCACCAGCGGAATGATAAAGGGGCATGGGGCAGTAGATGACGTCGGTCTTCTTGAGACTTCCTAAGTAGTGAACCCCCGATGCCATGAAGCACATTCTGAAAGATATATTAAATGAGCTTTAGTTTGACTATTATGAGTCCAAAATCTTATATAGATAACTCGATCTTTTTCGGATGAAAAAGATCGAGTAGGGTTGATCCATATTAGGGTCGATCCATATTAGGGTTGGACTGACATACGAGTTAAATATCCAGATACTCAATTGATTCATAACTGCCTATATAAATATAATTTTGCCCATTTCTTCATATGAGTTATACTGATTTTTGAGTACTGTTTCATTATTTGGGCAAAAGTCCCTCAAATTAATAAAACGAAAAAGTTTTCAAGATATTTGCCATATTATGGAAAATTATTGCGTCTACTAATAAATACTTGTAGTTTTTGGGGTATCGAGGATGCTTTGCTAGTCAATGACATATGAAAAGGCTCTTTATTAGAAAATCCCAAAGTCGCAATACTACTTACTATTTCATTTTATAAAAATAAAAAAAATGTATATTTTTAAACTGTAAGTGAATATTGTTTCAAGATGACGATGATGTAACATTTAATTTTCTTGTTAGCAATGAAACGGGTTATAACTAATATGTTAAACGGTTTACCTTGAAGGCGAAATAACAGCTGCTTTCGGCAGTCCCGTGGTACCGGAGGTGTAAATGTAAAGGAGTCGTCCATTGAAACCTTCACCTTCAGCGGGACTCCACACGGCCGGCGCGGTCGTTTCAAGCAAGTGTGTCAAGTCGCTTGATGATTCTGCCACTTTTACACTTTCGTTCGATGTGTTTAAGGGACGCCGGGTGAATTTGAAAAGCCTCAATGATGGGTTGAGCTCTTTTCTTACTTCATTCACAGCTGTAAAAAATTGTATTTTCATGGTTTAGATGATTAGTGATGAAGTTATTCCGTTAAGCGTGATAGAGCGTATTTATAGCGGTTCAAAAATTATATGATGTAATGTTTCTTACAGATAAACAATTTTTAGTTTATTTGGTAAAATTATTATTATAAATATTTTTACATTATACATTATTTTATAGACGTATGTGATGTCACTATCAATACGTTTTCGCTTATTTCGCCCCTTAACTTATGTTTTAGCTATAACCTACTATTTGCATAATACGCTTACCCGTTTCGAATTCGCTTCCATAAATAAAGGCATCGCACTTGGCTATATTAATCGAATGAAGGAGCGTGTTCCCAGTTTGGTTGGTGTTGATGAGCGGCGCGATTCCTCCAATGCGGGTGATGCCGAGCCACATGGACGGCATTTCTGGGTAGTTACTGGCCATTACCGCTACCACATCCCCGCGCTTAATCCCTTGAGCCTTAAGTACGGCTGATACGCGCAAACTAAAGTCCTCCACCTGAAAATTTTAGTATTAGAAACGATACTTGACCTGCAATTTGACTCTCATATATAAGGTGTTACATAGTCGTATGTCGTTTCATTTGTTTACAGGACATTCAGAACATGTACCTTAACACGGAAAAAATAATGGAAAGGGTCGGCGAGGCTTTGTTATTAAATTAATATGATCTATTTATTGATCGTTCTTCTGTCAAATTTCTTTCACCACAGCTTTTATCTCGCTTTCTCCAACCAATATCCCGCTCTTGATCTTGCTTTCGTTTTATGTTCTTTGCTTGACTTTTCTTAATCGTTCATTGACCCGCGTTGCCGATCAGCTGATAAGTCACGTAAACATGAAGTTCAATAAATAAATCATATTAAATATTCATTCATTATTTTTACGTGTTTAGGTACATGTTCTGAATGTCCTGTAAACAAATGAAACGCTAGCTATGTAACACCTTATACATAAAATTAGGAACTAAAATTGATTGTGGCTTAATTGATAAACTATGTTACCTGTTGGAATGTCCAGGTTTCGTCCTCAAATAAGAAGCACGCTTTCTGCGGGTGCTGTTTGACGACATCATGGAAGATGTCTGGCATCGACCAGTCTGTTTTCGTGAATTTATTTGCGAGTCGCAATATCTTTATGTAACAGTATAATGCCCTGGAAAACAATGTATCTTCACTTCAAATAATAGTTTAATTGATCCTGTTATTTTCGACAAACTAACGACCATAACAAGTAGGGTTATCCAGGCACATAGGAAGTAATGTTTTACTATTATTACCAACAGATAATTATGAAATACATATATTCTACTAATACTCTAAATGGGAAAGTTTATACTTATAAACATACATTCATACATCCTCATGACTGGATGTATAATATTTGTTACTCACGCAAAAACTACTAAGCCGATTGTGATGAAACTTGGTATAGGTAC
The DNA here is from genome assembly GCA_001586405.1 of Phoebis sennae. Classification (NCBI taxonomy): domain Eukaryota; kingdom Metazoa; phylum Arthropoda; class Insecta; order Lepidoptera; family Pieridae; genus Phoebis; species Phoebis sennae. The sequence continues at coordinate 702,770 of LQNK01000876.1, forward strand.
GAATCCAGAAAAACATATAGACCATCGGAATTAAAAATTCCGAGATTCCCACGGCATCAGATGATACGTGGTAGAACCGCGGGGCGTGGCTAGCATGGCATAAATGTAAAAATAAATAAGTTTTTTTTGTGACAACAAAGGACCTTTAAGCGCTTACATATCGCAACTCTAATACAATCATTATTATGGCCGCAATTAGCAGAATAAAATAACATCAATGGTAAAATTGCATTCCAAACATTTAAACAATCTCAGTTACATCAAAATCAATGGAAAACTCAATTAGAATAATTATAAAGTGACAAATACTTTAAATCAGGAAGCAAAGAAAAATTGAGTAAATATTTATTTTTAAACCTTTTAGTGAAATACTTCCTACATTGTCATAAAACAAACAAGGTTAAGGGAACTTACGAAAGGTCTCTTGGCGCAGTTTTCACAACGACGTAAAGGAATCTCCAATAATAAATTAATAAGTAGACTGGAATTACAACAGCAAGTACTATGAGAGTCGTTTGCCATCCTTGCAGCACCCAAGCCACAGCACAGCCGGCGACCAGCACTGCCAACGCGAGCACCATCACGATGACAGTTTTCCACGGTATTTGAGACCCACTTTCTTCGAGCCTTCCTTTTTCCAAATCCCTACTGGGATATTCAATCTAGAATAACACATTGAATCGTTAAAAACACTGTTTTAGTTCAGTTCCGAACGCACACTGAGTGATAAACTACCTGATAAGCTATTACGTAATCGTGAGTTATAATATTTTTAAACAGGTTTTATGAGCGCGTCATCAATTATTTAATAGTTAGAATAAAGAATGGAACTGAATGGAACTGCATACGATAAATGTAATTTTACACTTGCACCAATTGAACTTTCTACACTAACTGTTGAGAATACCAAAACTTTCGTTTGCGTTCCACTTTGTGGCCCCTCCAAGTAGAGTCTTTGATTTAAAATGACATAATACCGGTTTTCCGCGAACACAGCCTCTTTCCTCTGATGTGAGTCGATGACTATATTATATATTCTTTAAAGACCGATCAATGAATTGACTAAGGTGTATAATAAATTTAAAAAATTGACATCCTAATATACCCGTCGAATTTGCGTAATACTCGGTTTTTTCAATTATTTTTTCCAGTACGTACCTATCTATTGTATTTTGTATTGTGTACACAATAAATGTATAATAAAAATACGTCTATTCTCCAATGATAGTTTAACACATAGAAAAGTCTTCCAGTATATACCTGTTTAATATATTTTATAAAACTTGGATAAGCGTCTGTTGCTAAAGCTTGTAAATTTGTAATACAACAAGCAACGTTGAAGATTGCTTTGCTTCTTTGTAAGTATTTACTCATAATCAAGTAGTTGTGTATTATTATGTCCGCAGTGTCCCACATGCCCACAACGCATGAAGTGGAGAGAACATAGGTACTTACTTCTAACTTATTATTTTTAACATCAGTCTTATTCATATTATTGTCAAGGTTCGCCTCGACATTTGACATCTTTAAGGTTTACAACCAACACTCCAATAGAATAATGTTCCAACGTGACTTCTCAACAATGTCGTCTATTCATCATACATTTTGTTGTCCACACCTGAAACAAAAGATTATAACATGTAAATAATGATGTATATTTTTAATCAATGACTTTGCTATTAATTTGGTGTACGTTTTATTCAATTTTATGCAATGATGTGTAACTATGGGTACGTCTATCAATAAAGTTATTCTCTAGCTTTTGTTTTTTTTTTTTTAATAAAAGAAAGGGGCAAGCGGTAAGCGCAGGTCAATGCCGCCGATAAGCCACAACATCATCTTATGTTTGTAGCAAGTTTCATAAATAATATGTGTGATAATGAAAATTTTACAATTTATTATTTCAGCAATATTACTTTGATTGTCATTATATTCAGGGATTATAACATTATCTGACCACGGAATCCTAAATATGCGTGTAATAATACAACACGTAGGTACGTTGTGTAAATACGCCGTATGTTTACATCCTGCCTTGCCTCAATATTTTGAGATGTCACCTTCAATATACCACCACATATTACATACAATTCGCATTGACGCAATAGCGATGGCTGTTTGACCTCCAAAAAGCCATCCATAGATTAGTACCAGTACAACATTCTTTGACATAAATCAATATTTCCTTATGTATTATAACATGGTTAGGTTAAACAAAAAAGAAACCTGTCCAAGTTTTAAAAATAGACCGTCTTAAAATTTAATTTTTTACTACGCCATCTAGTCTACATTGATCAAAATTTCTTTGGTGAAAACTAGACAGGATAATATTCACTCTACAGTTTAGGCGCATTACGCAATAACGATGGTAATAAAGTCGTCAAAACATAACTTATACCTTTTGTCAGTAAATTCGAGAAGTCATGTAGTTTCTAGATATCTAAAACAATACGGACGTTTTTTAGCTATACTCACGTATGTAAGTAAACAGTTTCTTTGTTTGTTATATAACAAGCTTTTTTGGATACCTATGTGTAATTTTAGAGATTCTTGTAACTTGAATAATATGCAATTTATGTTTTTATACTGGTTTCAGACAAAAACAATAATGGAATATAATTATTAAGTGAAAAATTGTTTATTCCATACAGAGTTACTGTCCTACGTGAACCTGGTCTCGTATCGACCGATATGACCTTCTAAAGTTCTCATTTGGAGTAAATTGTTATTAATGGTAAATTGTATTATTATGCACGATTTCTATAAAATGTTGACTGCATTATGACGTTCGCGTTGGTGTCGGTTCTAACCAAAATATTTCTGTTACTCAATATTATGTCAAATCATTATATGCGAAGATATTGTTCATTGTTAAGCATCTTCTTACTATTTTTACTATGTAGATACCTCTTTAATATCATCATTTTAGATCAAAACGGAACTGTACGTTACCTGAGTTTTAAAGTACTTACTTTTCATAATAAGATGTCAGCAGAGCTACGTACATTTATCAGAAAAACGACTAAGGCTAACATAAATCAAACTGCGACGGATGGAAGTACCAAAAGGAAAGTAAAAGTCAACGAACTTTCATAATACCACGTTGTAGAAGAGAGTGAAACCACCGCTATCGGATTTCTTCATAAGCCATTTCATGTTCGATTTCTGTGGTCGAGAGACCATTTACTTGGCAATAGTGGTATCCTGTATACCTCTAACGACTTTCGAAAGTTTCATATTTATCTTTCAATAACACTTCAGATTAATCGGCGATCAATTTAACTTCTAATATGAGCTTTTTAATTATGCAAAAATATAAAAATAAATGTTCCCAAAATAGAATCTTTACAATATATTTTATGTTAAAAATAGTTTTATTTTTTATGTAAACGGACATCTTTTTTCTCAAAAGTCAAAACAAATAATTTTTTAAGAGTTCCGTGAAAATTAATGGACCACAAATCTGTCGGCAAGCAATCAAATAAAATTCCTAGAAAAAATATATTTCGCTTGAGTGTACACGTATTTTTGAACAAATATATATATTATATATTTGTTTAGTTGAATATATTATAAGGCGCACATATTATGATGTCATTTCGTAATTGATATATCTACGTACATTGCATTTAGTCAATATTTTAATAGGTTTTTTTTATTAATTATTATTATTTATTTTTCAAACTTATTGAACAAATTTTAAATAGATTATAGATAACTGGACGAAATCTATAATTTTATCACAATCCCGTCCTACAGCAAAATGACGCAAAACTCTTCACCTCTGGACCTTACTGTTATGCTACAGTAAGTACACACAACATTACGTAATTAAATGTAACATTTAACAGTATATTTTACCATCTAAATTACATGAAGTTCACTAGACCCTAACTAATACGTACTTCAAATTTCCGCACACAGATGAATCTTTGTAGCGAATAATCTCGTATTGTGAAACAACATTTTTGCATTTACCACACCAAATAATTTTAGATTACACAATCGCTGTTATATTCAACTTATAGGTATACAAATAGTTTTATACAATTATTTTTAAATTTTATGTCAAAAAGAAAGTTAATAAACATTTGAGCGTTAATAGTGGTAAAGTTAACATAACAATATAGGTACTTAATGTTAAAAATAGTATATTATTATATATTTATATATAAGGACTGTAATTAATTGCAAGATGACGGTGAGTGAAAGTTTTTGAAAGTAAATGCGATATAATAAAATATATTATCGTATAATTAACTTTTACAGTTATATGGAAACTTAAAATAATTCTTATGCAACACAATGGTCGAATATATTAATAAATCACATTTATCATTTTATTTTCTAAATATCACATTACCCTCTTTTAATACTAATACCTACTCTACCTACACCTTTATTACGAAAAAATAATGTACGGTATTTAGACAAGTCTTTTTTAATCATAGTATATAAAAAGTACTATAGATGTTTAATATTTCAATAATAATTAAAATATACTCCACGTGTATCGTAACACTTACATAAAAAAATACTTATACATATATGAAGATAATGTAATAAAAGCTTATGATGATAATAATAATGTAATGGAAAACATTGTTTTATCTTTACTATTATCACAGATTACTAAATAGTTTCCACTGAGATCTGTATTCTGTGGGAATAAGTTTAAGTTCGAAGTCAAACTTAGGTATGTTTAAGCACGAAAGATATTAAAGTGATGAAAGTATGATTATTTATTATTTTTGTTGGGAAAGGTACAAAAATAATAAGTAATAATATTTTATTGTTTTTCGTATAGTAATTAAAAATCACAACTCTTCCGCATCTCGTCTAGCTGCTACGCAACCATTTGTCAGATGTTTATCGTTTTAATAATTAGATATTTTCCGTTAAAAAAAGAAATAATAATTAAAATCATATTTCATAATGGAGAATTTTAAATATAAGGAAATTAAAATGTAGTTACTTAATGTATTTATTAATTATAAGGAATAAAAAGTCTGGTAAACACAAACATGGATAACCACAGCCGATTAGAGTAGAGGTAACTAATTTGTATGCATACTATTCTTTCTCTTGACTCAAAGTTGTCTTTGTTCATTGCAGATGGTTAATTTATGTGTCATGGGCGACCTTTAGGTGTTTGAACTTGGATTTTATAAATACAACCAAAACAGCACAATGAACGAGCACGATTACCGTGGTTAGCGAAAGTTTAAGAATAAAGAATAAAATGTATTTCATCATAACACATGTATAATATTTATTACAGGTTCACTTGCTCTCACACTAGGATCCATTCGTGGCAGCAAGTTTCTTCCAAACATTTAAAATTATAATTTGGTACATTATATAGTTAACTGAACATTTCTTATAACATTTTTGGAATGATTCAAATATTAATTTATTTTTAAATTATATCACGTTATACGTATAATTATTAATTATGCACATTCATCATCATCTACATTGGTTGAATAAAAAAAATGTATCTTGTTGCCTTATTTTTTAATAAAGATGTTGTAAAATATCTGCACTATATTAAAATACTAGCCTTCTGCCCGCGGCTTCGCCCGCGTGGACTACAAAATTCTGTACTTTGTGGATTTTCGAAGTAGAAGTGATATGACAATTTTTACGATTTAGAAACGTACGTTTGTAAATATATCTCGTCAATCCCATCAATAAACTTCTATTTTATTTAAAAAGAACTATCCAATAATTACGATGTGCAGACAACACCTAAAAGTGTTTAACTCAATGTACCTATGCACATTGATGATGTATGATCACTTTAAACACTCATATCTTTTTTATTTGTTAACCGATTTGAATGAAACAAACACTAAAACCTCCGGGGGACTTGCCGTAATACATAATCCAAAACCGCATTTAAATCGATTAAGCCGTTTCGGAGTTCAGTGCGTACAAACGCCCGACAAACAGACAAGCAGACAAACAGACAAACCGACAAACAGACAAACAGACAAAAATTCTAAAAATCATTGTTTTGAGTTTAGAATCATAAACGAAACACGAAGCACTTATTTTTTCTTGAAAATCTTAAATGTACAGACATGGTTAGTCTACGATTTTATTATATGTATAGATTAAAATATATAATACTTTGAAACAACCTGACAAGGGACGGGGCCAAGGGCAAGCTATCAAGTTTTTCGACACCGAAGTCCTTAGTTTTTAAAATACATTTTTTATTTTTATATTTGACTACAAGCAAGTACAAAAACATCACATTATTATAAAAATAAAGCCCAACATAATACAATTACATAATAGACTGTAAATAATAATAAATTGAAGTAAAAATTGTTACTATAGATTAATAGTAATTCAATATACTATATAACTATGTGATGATTACTAAGATAAATACAAGTTAATTGATGATACAATTAGGGTATTGTTATGAAAAACCCAAAAATCATAGTAACATATTATCTCCTTTAATGTGCGGAACATCTAAAATAAAAATGAAATGTCAACGGCCAAGGGTAAATGTTACAATCATGCTAATGCAATTATTAAAATCCAAGGCATAGCCCGCCTCTTCTAACCCACTTGTGGTATGTGGTATGTTGCAAAATCATTTCGTAACTTTAGAATAAAGCCTAAGTATGAAATATTGCCAGCGCCAAATTTATACATGAACGTGAATATCAATAAAGGAAGATAAAAGAGGATTATTTCGTTTTTTATCATTGAAGTTATAATATTTGAACTGGATTCTCATAAGGGAATCGGAACGATTTTTCAAATAAAAATAAGTAAGTATAAAAAAAATTAAAAAAATTAACGTTCTAAAGAATCGATCGAATGGGAAAAGCAAAAAATTGATACCAAATTAAGTCGACAATTTTTGATTTTTTTTTGTTTTATTTGTTTGACGCTAACCAACAAAAACATGTCAGAATCACCTATTATTAAATAATCATTATTCATTTAAAATTTTCATCGTCTCGTATGTTTGCATCCACTTCGTATTTTCTAGAAACCAGGAGAAAAATAGCTTTGAAGTCAATGTACATCTTCGTTCTTCGTACAGATATTACCTTACTTCATTCTAAGCTCATAACTGACCTACCCCATTCCTAACAAAAACAAATTAAGTTCCTACGGATGACAGGTTTATTACTTGATAAGTTGATATCTGAATACGCAATATAGAATGACATTGAATTAAGATAAATATATCAATAATTCTGCGTGCAAATTTCGCAACACTGTTCACTTCATTTGACTTTAATTTGGTTTAATATATTAAATATTAAAATTAATCTTAATATTATACAATTGTAATAGGTACCCATTCCACATAAAATAATATAAAGATAATTACTCAAGTTTAAGAAAACGCTAACACGCTAACAGTTTTATATCTATTATTATATGCAAGATTCACAGGTCAATGCCATGGGTCATATTGTAGTCTTTTGCGTAATAAATAATAATGTATTATTCTTTCTATTATGACTAAGTATATCAGCAATTCTTTTATATAAAGACAAATTAAGCCTATAAACATTTTTATGAATTCATTAAATAACCTGTACCTATCTTATATAAATTCCAGTTATTTTCAGAGAATGTTAAACCACGAATATACATCATAATTTAAAATCATTAAGCAATACTCGACATGACTTGATCGAAAAATATACATTTCCCTGCAAAAGTAATAAAAAAATCTGGTATGCCTGCCTTAAAGAGGACTAAAACGACATATATCGACCCTGAAATATACATTTATCATTTATTATCTGTTGATAAACCTTTTTAGACCAGTTTTATTGAAACAAGTTAATACGAGATTTAAAAAATGTGCGTGAACTTAATTAGTAGGTAGGTACATAAATTAAAAGTGAACCGGCCTTGATATTGGTACTTTAGTTAGAAGCGCTTCATTGAAATCCTCCTTTAATTATTATTTAAGAAGGCAAAGTTCAATAATTCTGAGAAACTTGTAAAAAAATAAATAGATTTAAATATATATCGGGTTACACCTGCGTAACTTCTGATCCCAGTTGGCAACTCTATGTATGTTATTCTGAAGTGATCTGAACCCTTACCTACATGTATAAGTTTCATCAACCGATTACGGTTCAGTAGTGTCTTCGTGAAAGAGTCACAAAAATACATACATACATAAATTATCACAAAATTTCGGATTTATAATATAAGTAAGATTAGTAGGATTTAAGAATACTTAGAACGTCGCGGTCTAAGGTAAATTTAAGAGGAATGATGGTTACCCAATCAATTCTATATATTATAGTTTTCATTATACAATCACTATTGGATAATTAATAAATTGATAACATAAGCTTTAACAATAAACAAAATATTTTTAATTAAATAATAACTAAATTTTATTACCAGTTTTGTCCTATATGATTTATATATGTATATTATAGTTTGATACTATCCAAGGGATATCAATGTATCTCATAAAACAGCCATTTCTATGAGGTAACGGTGCCCGTAACTAATAAAACACTGACATTGACGTCCCTATATAGCACCGACAAATTAATTAGTGTCTATAGCCCCATAGATGCATCAAGAAATTAATTCTATATGAGGATGGAGTGAAGGGTAGCCTTGAAACAAACATACCATGTGGTCGTTTAAGACTGTAGCCAAAATATTTTTAACAAAATGAATAAAAGGTAGATAATAGATATACCATTCATATTTATATTCTACTTAGTTAAAAAAATCTGTGCCAAAAATCAAAATTAAAATCCTAGCCAGAGGTTGCCTGGCAGAGATCGCTCGCAGCGATAAGGCCGCCTTTTTAGACCCCTATCTATCAATTTAATATTTTTTATTTTTTTAAGTATCAGCAAGGGCTAAACTTAAATTAATAATATAAATGAATATATGTATTATGTATACACTCTGTTGTTCTTGAAAAACGTTAATTTTCTTGACACACGCAGTTGGACTTAAACATACCTTTGTTTCAATTGTTTGTATGCATATTATGTACATCATTGAATAAATATTATTTAATTAAAAATACATTATTCTTGCATGAGGAAGAATGGCTTTGTTTCAGCAACAAAAAATATCATTGGGTATATGAAGATGGTATCAAGGCTCCAATAATTTAATACCTGATATAATTTGTTTGTTAGTTTTCATCAGGTATGTTACCTATCCCCAAATTAGATTTTGTTTTTAGTAAAACCATTACAGTTTTATGGTTAGTATGTATCCTACATACTTATATTGAAAATTCTACGTCGGGAATTACCTATAATTTACTCAAAAACTAAACACAATGAAAAATACCAAAACAAAAAGGTAAATTGCCTTTTTGTGCTAATCATTCAAATTCAATAATTCAATTTTTCATGTCACACTAAACACAATCAAAATTAATCGATTTAATTTATCTTTTGATGCAAGAGGGAATGATAAATCAACAACACCTATTTAATTTACCTGTTTACAAACGCATTACAGTCATTAAGCTTCATATTGACACACAGAACAGAATAAGCAATAGACATTAATTATAATTTGTTTGCGTGTGATCTGCTGCTTCGTAGTAGGAAGCAATAGTGATGTTATGACAACAGATTTTACTTTAAATTCTCTTTGAAAATAAAAGTAATCAATGGTGAAAAAACCACAAGAACGCAATAAAACGTATTTTAAAAATAAACTATACACTACACGTAATGAATAAAGAAATACAGCCTTATAAATGAGCATAATAACCCGAGAGTGCGATTATATCCATTATAGCAATAACATATGGGTTAATCAAATAAAAATCTTTTTTTAAAATTTTTAAACATCTTGGGACCTTTGAAATAAAATCTATATCTAATACATAACTACAACATAACTACAACAGTGCATGTTAGTAAAATACAACATATTTAAATGTTGGAAACAGTGACAATGATTTACTCACATTTTGAGATAATTTGCGGTACTAATAACTTACAAAGTATGCACAAAGTATGTTTATCACATTTTATATGTTTATATTTTTTGGATGTTTAAGAAAAAAATATTGACACACTGAAAAATTCTCTGTATATCATGCAAATATAAAAAAAGTTTGCTTAATAAATATCTACCTAACATCTCCCAGTCATTGTTGATAATGATGAACATGACACATCAAATTTAAATTTATCTCTTACTATGTATAATGCCGAAAAGTATTATATATTCGATTTTTTAATTTGGAAGTAAGTATTCTAAAACTGATCACCAAAACCACATCAACATAATATGTTAATTTATAACTTTGAATCAGCTTCTAATTAACTACGTCCTTTAGTATGACAAACGCGCAGAGTTATAAGCGTACAAGAGATTGGGTTGTACAATACATGCCAAATTGTATTTATAAACTTGAAATCCGCGGGTGAAACCTATATCCAGCGGTCGATCGTCAACCAAAACAGCATAATACGCAATTTCGCAACATTATGATGGATTCGGTACGATAAAGGATTCTGATTCGTCTTACTTGATTCAATTGAATCTATCGACACAATTTTGTTTTACATTTGCTCCTTGACCTTGATATCTTAACTCATGCAAACGCAAACCCAATATCCACTATGAAGTAGTGACTAGTGACTAGAGCAAGCAATACTAATCTATTCGCTAATTACTTTAATCAAACGCATCAATCATCCCGTAATGAATTTAATAGGCAAATTATTTTTATACATTTGGATCGTATCGATATAGATATAAAACAAATATTCGAATTTAATCTCAGATTTTTAAACCATTAACGATAACATATAGCTATAAAGGCAAATATCTGTTGTGATTTTTATTTTCTTTTGGCGCATAATAATGTTGTATTTATTTTTGTGGTTATGTTAAGTTTTTAATAATGACATTCGTAATTTTTATTTCAAACTTTTACTTAAGTACGTACACTATAACATTTAACATTCTTATACGCGTTTCTTAAATTAAAATAAAATTTAAAGCTATTTTAATTTAAATAAGAAGGCTACGTAATTGTAAAATTTTTGGACAAGTAAAGTCTTAAATTCAATTTACAGGTTTTTCCAAAGTAGTTTCATAAGTCATTATTCACGTAAGAATTTTTTGTATGCGTCAACAGCGTTAAGAAAAAAAAATCTTTTCACCATTGACTCTCAGATAATTGATAGTTGTAATAAAAAATGTACCTACCACCCGGTTTTTTGGATGGTGTACCTAGATCGATCAACTTGTCGGACCTTTATGGATAGTTCTTTTTTAGGGAACTAAATAAATATTTTTTTTGTAATTTATGACCAGTTACTTTGTAAATTTAAACAGTACTGGGTCCTTGGTTCCGGCTGATAAAAATTATATAAAAGTAGTCCCCGACCTACAAAAGGTTGGGGGCTGTGGATAAACAACGGGAGACAAAGACACGATTCACTATCGTAAATTTGCAACTGAGTTTTACTATTCAAATTAACATACCTACTTCTTGTGATGTAGAAATATGATATCTATTTATAGGCGTAGATGTGAGTGCCATCAAACAAAACTACTTTGGTCTACTAAGAGCGTAAGCATGCACACTACTAGCTTGCCCTCATTTGCGCGCTATTATAATAATAATAGTGATAGTGCATTTTAATAATCAAAAACCAAAAATCGTCACAATTTAATAAAAGGTGTGGGTATATCTAGAGCTTGCCCATTCTGATTACTAAGATATATCCACGCTTGTTCAATGGTCGCAGACACAGATCTTTAAACAGATCTCCGTACTGTGACATCAAACATATCTCTACTTGTAAAATTATAGCCTTTGTGACTATCGGTAGATAGTTAAGATATGTAAGTTAAATATGGGGTTGCAGGAGAGACGGTGATTCCTACCAGTGATTTTCTCGCTAAAAAATTGCATACACAAGTTTGTAGTCACTTCCTCGATTTCTTACCATGTAGTTCAAGACGTAATTTAAAATGTAAACTTTAGGAGCGGAAAATGTACAAGAAATTATGAAACACGATCTGTGTAATTAAAAAATTACAGTGTTGCTGTTAACCAATGACTCTTTCATAAACAAGGTAGATTCAGTGGATATGTAATTTGATATTCATTGCATAACAGACTTATTCTTACACCCGAATTATAACGTTTTGGTCACATAATAATAAAGGTATGTTTATAGTTTAAACTTTAAATATGTACATCAATACATATCTAGCACTCGGTTATTGAGGGTACTTATAAAATTCATGATTTTGACAATGTTGTGATGTGTTACCATTTTTATTTCCATCTCTAAAATAAAACAAGATGTTTTACTTTATTACCTATTTAAAGGAATCGGGTCTAAGAATTCCTAACTGAGACGGTAAGAAATATAAGGAACCGATAGCACAAAGGGTTTATCCTATTCAGTCATATTGCAAGACATGCCAAGAGATCATTCTTGATTTCCAAAGCGTGCACTGAACGTAAGTCGGAGATGCTCCTCTTTTCTGAGTTATATTTAACACAATCCCACCAAGCATCCTCTTTTCTGAGTTATATCCCCACCAAGCATTTTACAGCTTAGCCTTAATGCAAAGTATAAGATAAGCGTGTAAAGGCCTCAAATTAATTCTCCGAAACACATTAAATTTATATATGCAATTATGCAATGTCCTTCTCCAAGGTAATGTTGTCCAAATTTAAAAGCCATGATATCGTTAATCGATCCATATCATTATCGCCGAGATTTAAATTCAACATAAAATATATTTTGTAAGGAAATGTGCAACAAATGTAATATTAAAACAGCAGTCACGTAAGTATTGTTATGATTTAATATTCTCTACTAATTACGTAAAAGATGATAAGAGTAGCACTTTTATATAGTAATCGTAATCGGTTACAATCAGAAATGCGTTATCAATAATGGATTAGTATTTCATATTTATAATTTAATTAAAATTATTGTTTTAGTATGTACAATCATTAGTAACTAATACAAAAAAGTAAGTTGAAACACTATTTCAATACTATTCCCTTTGAATTAATATACGCTAAATATATATTCCTATAAGTATTATTACAATGTAGTTTAAAAACAATTAAAAAAGGTTACTAATTTCACGAATAGTAGGAAATAAAATTAAATTAAATGTAAACTAAATCCAAATTAAATGTAGACTACATTCGGAAAGTGAATCCGTTTTTGCTTTAAATAAGTAAGCTTGTAATGTGAAAGCTCATATTTTTCATTTAGATCATTAAAGGCACTAATAAAAAAGCATAAATGCGTGAGAAAATATAATAATTTCGCGAGAGAAAGAGGACACGAGTTTCTACTTTATGAATTAACTACGAACTATCACCCATTCATCTGCATAGTGTTTAAAAACTTTGTGTTAATTGTAAAAATATCTGCAATGTATTTAAAAAGAAAATGTTCAATATTACTTTAATACGTAAGGAAATTATAAAATACTTTACTTTAATTATTATTGGGAAGCAAATAAATATACGAGGAAATAGAAGAAAATATTCATTTACCTTTTCCAGGTAATATGCACATTTTTAAATAATAATAGATATGTGATATATTATGTTGTGGTTAAAATTGAATAAGCAATGGAAAAGTTATAAACGTACATTGTGTTGCAATTATTAAATATAAGTAATTTTAATAAACCTACCTTAATTTCCTAAAATCAATTAATATATTTTTACTTTCTTCAATCATTGATGATTTGAAAAATATATGTTGTACCACATTTAATTTGTTATTTGAACTCTTTGTCACACTTAAAATAAGAATGTGTGATTATTGTTATAGTAAATACAGTTTACAGTATCAACTTCTAGTTAATAATATGTATATGTAATTATATTCTTATTTGATTTCGTTATTTTATTTTTAGGTACACCACACCTCTATTTAGTATCTAAAAATATTAAATTAATTTTTAAACAATTATAAGAGCACCACAAGAAATCATCTCATAAAAAATATTTTAATGTGATATTTAATTAAAAATAATAAAAATTAAAACTTACAGTACTAGCGTCTTCTGTGAAATTCCTTTAGTGTATACACGATTTTATATTATTATTATCGGAACTTGTCGCAAATTCGCAACGCCAGCAGGCACCACTGAGCACGCGTGCTTGGTGCTATGTGAATGTCAAAAGCGGAAAGCGGCGCCCGGTGGGGTGGGCGATTGTAATCAACTGATAATACAGCACCGTGGGAGATAGAAACAACCACGAACGCATCTCACCATTCAAGTGTGCACAAAAACGCCAATCAGCCTTCGACACTGGTGCATTCGAAAGTCGGTATGCTGGTTATTGTGCTAAATATGATTGAAGCTATCTCTCAGCGCACCTTTCTACGAAGGCCACTATTACAAAGGAGGGAATACTAGCGAATTAAAATGCTGCCAAATCGAAAATAACTTTAGCTGTGCGAACACGTCTTCGTTCATGACGGATTACAGAAGTGAAAGTGAAAGTTACTCGTAGAGCGTATTCATTAATTTTAAATTTATGTCTCAGTTTATCTTGGTGCTAATTTAATGGTAAAATCTCAATTAGCATCCGCAAAATACGGATATGAACTGTAGTTTATATCCGTTTACACTTACATCCGTAACTTTAACTCTTATACAAAATGTTTTGTCACATTTACTATATGAATTAAAAAAATAAAAGCCTGAATAAATGAGAACCCATTGGATAATTTTTTGCAAATAAGCATTAATCTCTTTGAAATATATATAACGGGACTATAACTAAGTTGGATTTTTATTGATATTTACCAAGTAAGACTGATGTTTTTATACAAAAAGGTGTAATGTGCATAGATGCATGCGGATATTATTTGTATAATTCAATTAGAAATCTGTAGCATCATATTATAACTATAGCAATCTATATCTTTCTGATTGATACTGGTTTGACAGTCAAAAGAGGTTGTGTTTTAATGTTGTAAAAATAGTACCAACTCCATATAATTTGAATCGTCTGCTACAAGTCTCACAACAATAGCCATCATAATTTATGGTGACCGCGTGCACGATACCCATGCCGATATGTTAATGTGGACACTGCTATCTTATAACGGCACTTTGTGTGACTTTAGTTTCCTGGCATCAAATCAACACAGCTCGATTGAGCTCACTGACTTCTATCATTGGCCTTGAGTGACCACTTATTAAAACATCATTACTCATATGACAACAAAAAACCAATCACATAACAAATGAAACGTTGTTTCTAGTATACATATTAATGTACACGATAATAACTTGTAAATAGATGGAATTGAAATAGTCCACTTTAGATTTTACACTTATTTTTCCTTGTAATACCTACTAAGAAGTACTTAGAACTAGTTTATTGATTAAATCAAAGCGCTAATCGTTTGGTACCAAAAAAGGAGGGTCAAGTTATCATTGCCAAATACCATTTGCCTTATTTTACGTCAATGGTAGGTACCATACTAAACAGGAAGATGATATTAAGATATACATGATACTTATGAATATTTTTAACTCGGCGCGGGCGTTCATTAGCCTGTAATATACAAAATTTATTACCCCGCGATGTACCAAATAAAAAAAAATTGTTGCTAAGTTTATATAAAAAAAAACATAGGATATACGGGATAGCAGAGTCGACATAATTGTCTTGTCATTGCAAATAAATTAAATGCATATTAAGTTATTAGAATAAGAAATAAAAAAAAATATTTTCAAACAAAACAAATGTTGCAAAAATTAAAACAAATATTAAACACCAGTAATTACAATAAAACAGACAACAGCTCAAGTATGGTTCAAACTTCAAAGTTCAAACACTATTTCAACCAATAAGTTCAGCCTAAAACTTGAATAGTTACATAAAAAAATTATAATCACGACGCGACATTTACATAATTACAATTGGTTTAATATTGACGATTAAAATTCCTATTGTTTACGACAGCAACTGACAAGTTATGTTAGCAACGATTATTTACAAAAAAATCCTCAAAAAAATCTTAATTTAACATGTTTTTTAGTAAATAGTGTATGAGATTATTATAATAAAGTGAAGACATTCTACTGTTTGTTAAACCAATTTTTGTTTTTAATTATTTATTAGAGTAGTGACTCGTGACCTTTTTAAAATAATAAAAAAGTAATAATTTGAATAGATAGCGAATTCGTTTTTTAAAAATATCACACATTAAAAATAATAATAACGAAAATATTTTCGGTCAGAAGATATCAATGACAGCAGCTGCAGAACTTCAACATTATAAGTACACCAAACTTAACACGTTTTAAAATAACAAAATTTAAAAAAGTATCCTGTGTCTGGTGTGGTTTCACCCTTCCAATGGCAAAATGATAGATAGAATTTATAAATTTTGTTATAAGCTATCATGATCAGAAAGAATTTATGAAATATATCCGCTAGTTTCGGAAATAAGGGCGCTCAAACTAACAATAGCGCGTTTTCTATGATTCACTTCAAAATGTTGGACATCCAATTACTTAGCTCCTAATGACACGTCCATTAAATGTAATTTATTAACATAAGAATGCCAGCAAAGGGATATAGTATTTAGGTCTACCGTCTAAGTAAAGATTTTAAAGAGCGTTGGTGAATGATAGAAACCGTTTACCTTGATCCTGTGGGACAGAACGTGAGTCAGGTTGTATTGAGGCGGCATATCTAATTATTTTATTGTTACGCTAAGCAGTTACTTATTAATAAATACTTCGCATTGTTATTATATATTGTACTAAGCATAAAAATAGTTTGAAATAAAATCAAAGCACCTAAATGAATGCTTATAATTTTGTTTGGGAAGCGGATTAAGTGATAAAATATGCGATAATATTTATCGCATTATGTAAAAATGTATACTGTTATCCGATGTCATCAATAGTTTTATTATCAACAATTATTATTTGAAAAAAGTCCTGTATTATTTAATACTATTATTTAAATTAATACCATTATATTAATTAATACCTGTCTTGTCCAAAGGCATTTATTTAAAACTATTACATTATTTTCTTTCTTTTTAGCGACTTCCCAAAGAACGAGGAGGTTAATATCAATTCGGGCGGTATTTAAATCCATTATTCTTTAGTTCACTCATATTGTCAGTGTTAGAAAGAAAACTATTTATTGCATTATTTTACAAAGGCGAACATAATGCCGAAACCTTATAAAATCTTTTTTTTTTAAATGTTGTTTCACAGACAATGTAAAAGTACATTTTATATAATAATAAAAAGAAACTGCGGAACTGGAAGAAAATGCAAATATTCGAAATATATAAAAAAAATAAAAATTAAAAATAAATACAAACTATAAGAGACTATAAGTTGTAATGCTTCAAAAATATTGAATAGATTTCATTGTGCATAATAATTATTTGAATTCCGATTTGTGCATAATATATTCTTATATTACAGTAATTTAATTGAAATAACAATATTAAGAGGCCATTGACATTTCGCTTGAAAAAGCCACAATTCTAAAACTATGTACATACCAATGGAGGAGGATGGAGGATATTTGGGAATTTGGAAACATCAGTGTTTTCTGATCCGATAAGAGTATAAAAAGGTATGTCCACAACTCAACCAAACTGTCGTGACATTTTTACGACTTTAGAAGCTGATTATGCCTCGTAAAATATACCTATATTTCAGTTAAACATAAAAAACTACAAACAGAAAAAATGATAACCAGGGTTTAGGGTCATAATGCATAGCAAATACTTACTCTTTAAAAAATATTCAATGTGAAGAAATGGCCAAACAATTTTAACTTTTACTGTTTTATTAAAAGACAAGACAAAAATCCACAAAACACACAACGTGACAATACAAAAAGAAATAACAATTATCGAAAAAATATTAAAATACAGCACATATCTAATAATATTAAAATATTTGTCCCTAAATTAATTACGTTAAAGTTGTATAGGCCTAGGCATAGGCCGTTTTATTAAATGCTAAGAGTTGCGCTTAGCCCTAGAACTTAGCGCTTAACTATTATCCTTTTGATAGAATGAGATTTATGAATATAGTCCCTGGTGCTCAATGAAGGACATTATTTAATATTTTATACATTACCTTCAATATAAATAAATAAAAAAGAAGTCTAGCTCGGGACAAGCCATTAGCTAGAAGGTAGTTTTACAGAAAATAGGAAAAATATAAAATGTTTTAGAGTCGATTGCTTTATATGAATCGTGAACATTTTGATATCAATTTAGATTTAGACTGCTTTTTAGAAAGCCTTTTTCGACCTTTAAGTTTTTTATTGACAATTTTAATTTTTTACTAAAATAAATGATTTTTAAACATCCAATGGAAACGTCCCAAAATTCCCCAAAGTACTGGAAGAAAATATCACCCACGCTCATCAAAACTTTTATAACTAAAAATATTGGTTAATAATATTATGGTTAATATAACCATTGTTAAGTTTTATGAAAAAAAAATATTAAAATAGTAGAACTAAAATTAAGAAAGATTGGTTGGAAAGTTAGAATTCCTGTATTATAGATAATGACATAAAAATATTATACCAGTAGAAAAATATTAGCATTGCGGGAATTGCAAAGTTTTCTGTTGAAAACATTAAGTTATACGTTTCAATCAAGATTGCGACTGAAAGACTTGTATGCATGAATATGAATAAATTAAAAAATGGTTCAATTATCACTTGTCAAAAGTCAACTGTGAACTGTCAGCCAGACAGCCACCAGTCAAGTGTCAGCACGCCACTCGGGCTATAAAATAAAAAATTAAATGACTGTAGTTATACTAGTTAACTCTTACTAGAATTTTTACCTGCATTTTATTTCGCTTTTATTCTTGTTTTGTTATTACTGGTTTAAAGATATTATATACTTCATTTAAAACTTTAAACCAATAGTGTGCTGATCTAGAAATAAGCTAATACGTATTTAATTCCTTTTATTTACGAAAATGTCCCATTTCAAACTTACTTCAACCACTAAAGCGGAAACTTTAGTGGTTGAAGTAAGTTTGAAATGGGACATTATTATAGATAATGACATAAAAATATTATACCAGTAGAAAAATATTAGCATTGCGGGAATTGCAAAGTTTTCTGTTGAAAACATTAAGTTATACGTTTCAATCAAGATTGCGACTGAAAGACTTGTATCCATGAATATGAATAAATTAAAAAATGGTTCAATTATCACTTGTCAAAAGTCAACTGTGAACTGTCAGCCAGACAGCCACCAGTCAAGTGTCAGCACGCCACTCGGGCTATAAAATAAAAAATTAAATGACTGTAGTTATACTAGTTAACTCTTACTAGAATTTTTACCTGCATTTTATTTCGCTTTTATTCTTGTTTTGTTATTACTGGTTTAAAGATATTATATACTTCATTTAAAACTTTAAACCAATAGTGTGCTGATCTAGAAATAAGCTAATACGTATTTAATTCCTTTTATTTACGAAAATGTCCCATTTCAAACTTACTTCAACCACTAAAGTTTCCGATGTGGTGCCGGTTAAAAAGTACGTGTCAGAAAAAACTGGCCTAACTGTTATTATAGCAGACGTCGAAGGTCCACTCGTAAATGGCTTTTTCTGTCTTGGTATGTACTATAATATAATTATTATATTTTTGCTATATCACTAAAACGAAATACTCAAGTCATGTTTTTGATTTTAGCGACCGAAGCACATGACGATGATGGATTGCCGCATACGTTGGAGCACCTTATCTTTTTGGGATCAAAACGGTATCCCTATAAAGGAATACTTGATTTGCTGGCCAATCGCTGCATGACCCATGGCACAAACGCTTGGACAGACACTGATCACACCTGCTATATCATCTGCACTGCTGGTGATGCTGGAATGTTGACACTGCTGCCAATATATCTGGACCACATTTTAAATCCCACGCTCACAGATCAGGGTTTTACAACAGAAGTCCACCACATAGATGGAAATGGTGAGAATGCAGGAGTGGTTTACTGTGAAATGCAGGGTAGAGAGAATTCTGCAGACAGCAGGTCATACAAAATATAGGATTTTTTATGGCTAGACCAAAGAAAAAAGAAATATCCAACAAAAAATTTCTTTGTTTACAGGTGTGAGTTGAAATTACTGCGTGCAATGTACCCAAATAGTGGTTATTCTTCTGAAACTGGTGGTATTATGAAAAACCTCAGGGAATCTACAACTAATACTAAAGTGAGTTCAGATCTTTTTATATTTGATTTTTTATTGTTTTGTATCAGTTAAACACGAAATTCTTCATATTGGTGCTTTGTCAAAAAATTTCATATACATTTATGATCACAAATGATCTCAGCTTATTGCTTATTTTGCATTCACTGCATATAACACTGTGCATTTACCAAATTTTAAAAAGTATATCATTATTTTTTGCAGGTAAGGGATTTCCATAAGAAGTTTTACAGACCAGAAAACCTGACAATTATTTTAACTGGTCAAATAAGAGCAGAGGATGTATTCAAGGCACTAGCAACAGTGGAGGATGACATCATAGCAAAGGTAACCTATGTATAGCCTATATACCTATAGCTGTAGATTGATTGAAACTGGTATTTTTATATCTGTCTGAACTGTTTTATTGTATTTAGAAGGTCATAAGTGAGGAATGTTATTGAACTAGAGTTTGTTTTTCCTTAAATATAGACCCTTATTTTTGTATTAGACTTTGGTTTTTTTTATAAAACATTATGAGGGAGCCTAAGTGTTTGATAAGATTTTAATTGTAAATGTCTAATTCTTATCTTAAAACATTGTTTATCTTTATATGCTGTTATATTATTTGATAGTTCTACATATATTATTTTGTAGGGTATTTATGTAATTATCAACAGAGAGAGAATGAAGCAAAAGAAGAATGGATAAAGCCATGGCAAACCATCCCTCCTTCTCCAAACTATGGTGATTTACGAGAACAATGGCCAGCTGATACTGAAGACTGTGGACAGGTAGCATAATATACAGTTTTACACTTCTTCACCTGCATATATAGCACGTTTCTGTGGGTCTTCCGGCATTAAAAGTAATCTATTTCATTTTCCTGGTCCTAAGCTATCTTTCTACGAATTTTCTGCCGAATTGACCCAGCAAATCTCGAGTAATAAGTATTGTAAGTGTAACAAACCCATCTTTGTTTTAAATATAAAGATTGTTTACCTGTAAGAAATATTGATACAACCTTTATAAACCTTTAGTTTTTTGTTTTGAAAAAACATCCATTATGAAAATAATGATATGTACAGACATTTAATCACCCTCTAAATAACTCTCAAGTGCATTCAAGACTGTGCAATTAATCTTATTTGTCATGTTGAATTATGTTGTCTGCTAAGGACCATAGCACACGGCGTATTTTATACGCGCAGGCGAAGCGCGTATTAGGAACGCGCATTATCAGCGCCGTAGACGCCGATTGTTGCGTTTGCATTGATACAAGTGCGCGCATGAAGCGCGTATACGCGCGTACCAATGAGATTCGTTTAATTTGTTTTTTTTTTTTTATTTTTTAAAAGAAATACTAAAACCAGCGTAAGCAGTGTTGTATCAACGAACGCCATTGTACACCTGGAGAGAGAAGTTTGGTCAAAACGCAAAGGCTACGAGGAACTTCAGCTTGTACACGCGCAGTAGAAGCACGTTTCACGACCGCATTGTGTGCTTAAGTTACAAGGTTGCGTTCAAATCTCGTATGAAGCGCGTATACGCGCGTCATCTGCGCGTCGCCTGCGCGTATAAAATACGCCGTGTGCTATAGGCCTAACATTTGAAGTAATCAACCTATAAATCAACACATGTTTTATCTCTTTACTATTTTAACAGACTTCTATTTTTAACCGACTTACAAAAAAAGGAGGAGGTTATCAATTCGACCGTATTTTTTTTT
>LQNK01000877.1:0-11101 GCA_001586405.1 Phoebis sennae
GACAGACAGACAGACAGACAGACAGACAGACAGACAGACAGACAGACATGAAAGAAAAAAATTATTGATTTGCCTTCTGTATCCCTTATATTAACGCCCTGTATTAAAATTTCCCCAATATATTCAATGTACAAATTTTGACATGCTACGATTTTATTATATGTATTGATGATAACAAACAACGAATGGGAGTTGCGCGCACACAATAATAGACGCCCACATATTCATTGACAATAACAAATCCTTACCGGCCACGCATTCTTAATGAAACTACAATCGGTGTATTTACCTGAAACAAAACAAATGATAAGTTAATAAACCAGACTTGAAGAAGTTAAATTTAGTAAGTTAAAAAGTTACATAACGAAAATGTACAGCAAATATAAAAATAATGTCCAAATTATTTTTTTTTTGTTAATTTTTATTATAATGTCAAAGTAATTGGTGGCAAGCGTGTTAATTGATTTAAATAAATAAATAAATAAATAAATCCCCTCATTCACTTTGCAAAACGAAAATTTTACAAAATTAGTCAACCTCTTCAGTTTAAATATCGCGTGTTGCATGATGGGGATATTTCAATTTTAATAATTATTCCATATGTAGGTTCAGAGTTGTTTGACATTTTTCTTATAGGTCATGTTGACGAATGAGACAGAACACAACAGGTGTTGACTTGTACACATTAACAGCGTCGCTTAGATAAGTGCTTTATATTAAGTTCACCTCTATGATTTTTTTCCATCGTCTATTGGCAGAGGAGTGATGAGTTGATGTATTACTGGCAGAACAGTCTGTTCACGTTGAGGTGACTTAGTCAGGATAACGTTCGTTGCACATTGTTCTACGTGAAAAAAAAAAAGTACGATTTTTGTACTAAGGGTGTGATCACCCCATGACGATTCATGAAGTTTTCTGACGTTCATATTGATAACCCAATTGCTTTTAAAGTATTTGAAACGTAACTACTATTCGCGAGCCACACTCGCTAAAAGGTTACAATGTATAATTTAAAAACGTATGTGGATTGTGGATCCGTAATCGCTTTTTCGATTGGAAAAGTTCCAGACGACAAACTACCGAGAACTTAGCATGCAACTTGCTGCGATGCGCATCTGATGAAACCGACATCAAAGTGCATCTTTTTTAATTCCCAGCTGAATGGTACAACTTATATTTATATATTCTAAGTGCAAAACCGCCGAAGCAACGCCAACGTCTGCCAAGTTGTATCCACATTACGATAGCTGAAAATGTTGCTTCGAAACTATAAATTTTTTATTGCTTCTCCTTTCACTTTTGACAATTGCGAATGTTTTATCGGTCACTGGATTGGATTCGAGATATGAAACAAAAGATAGCGCTTATCACGCGGCGATAAACTTCATAATATATGATACCTACCTCCAAGTTCGGCACTAATATTTGATACCATATTTTAAAAATAAATGATAACTTATTGACTAGGTCACATTTACTATGTATGCTGGAATAAATAACGCATTGATATTTTATTTTCATTATATAAACAACAAATTCATATCGTCTCAATAATATATCAAAAAAATATTTTTTTAATAATACAGACCGGAGGTTATATATGTGTTTTACGAGTATAAATACAATATAGTGATAATTTTCATAAAAATTTGTTACGTGTGATTTCTTTTTGAGTAATTTTCTCACTTTAAATTATATAACCATTCTATAATAGTTTGTTATATCATACACGTGATAACGATATCTGGTCGACTCGATTGCCGCTGCATATCAGTGTGTATTGCGCCAGAGGGGGTGTGGATTCGATGCCCACGAGCGGAAAATTATTATTTGACGACATCTCTATTTGTTAAAGTATGTCTCATGTGTATTAGTATATTGTCATTCGCAAAAGCCTTTATTTATTTCTAAATAAATTATCTGGTACAAGATTTGCGTAATTAGGGAGAACGGACCACTTGCTGTGCCCATTACTATAGTACATTCGTGGATTATTGGGAAAATTAACTTGCAGCATTTAATTAATAACGAAGGAAATTAATTCATCATTTAATTACATGATTACACTTAAACGTATCTAATTTTGCACATTTAATTCAGCTTAGAATGGAAATAATTTAAAATGTAATTAATTTTTCATTTGTGGTAATTGCTATATAAGCGTTATAAAAACCAATACTTTTTAATTCACATATACAAAAACCTAACCCATTTCTAGATGACCTAAAAACATACTTAGTGTCAAAAAATAATAATGTCTTGTGTGAAAGTTAGATCACAGAATATCATACATTGCGCAAAAATATATAAAGTAAAATATATTAGTATATAGTTAAATACTATGCCGGATTGCCGGATATATACGCTCGCTTACGATTAAAAACGCGACGCGATCGCATTGATAATAATCTATTTATAGTAACAATCAAGTATAATTATGATTACAAAAATAAAGATATCCCATCAAAAACATAAATGTAAAATGAATATTAAATAACGCATCGTTTTCGACTTCACCAACGAAATAATTGAATGTATGAGTGCCAAGTTTTGTTTTCATTCGGGATGTAATTGTAGCTCAATATTTGTCTTGGCTATGTATACCAACGAACAAAATTTATAAACCTCACAGTATAGATCCTATATGTGCAAACACAAAGTACAAAAACTTGCACAATTAAGAGCCTGCAGGTTAAAAATATGTCAGTGAAACAGAGTTTCAACTCCTCACATTCTGAGTGAAAACAGAACTTGGCACCTATAAAAATATCAATTCTTGTGTTGGTTTAGTCGACAATTATTGGATAATCAATTTAGCTTTCATTTCACTTTTTATTTTTATGTTATTTGCTTTTTCATGTCAATTACAATTTAAATGATATATTTAAGGAAAGAACCACACATTTACACGAGTTTGTTTTTATCTTCGTTGTTCTTATCAAATAAGACAAGGACAGCAAGTCTTGCTTGCATAACATAGCGCAAAAATCGTTTGTGTAATGCCCCCTCTACACATCGGCAGACGCATACTCGGAACTATCTGTAGATAAATGGCGTATGTATCGGCAGATGTCGATTACCTACTATGGTTGTCTACGGATAGAGATATTACGCCGCCCCGCCTTCACGTCCGCGGACGACATTTGCAAATGACGTCCGCGTATGCGTTTGCTGATGTGCAGACGGGTCTTTAGTCTTCGTTAGTGTAATTATTATCTATTCGTCGCTCTTAATTCAGCAAAGTAGACAACCTTTCTAGGTATGAAGAACTTGCTTTAATTTTGGTCTAAACCTAAGTAGGTACTAGTAATAATTTTTTATCCCATTAAAATATAAGGTACTAGCTATTCCGCGCGGCTACGCTATAATATAGCCCATGTCACTCAATGAAGATGCAGCTTTACAATGATGAACGATTATTTGAAACCGGTAGTAGGTAGTTTTTGAGTGTAAACATTACAAATAAAAAAAACACAAATGTGAAAACTTCGTCCTTAATCTTGCGTATCCCAATATGCCAATTGAGTGGTTATCCCTACTCCATAACAGCCGTACAAATCCACGAGTATTAGTAACTACGTATGCAGATTATGCACCGCGGAAGTCATTAGGCCCTGAGGCCTGACCTTCAATCGACTGTGTAGCGAGCGCTCTATTACAATGATGTAAGGCTTGCCGCACACACGCAAAAATATTGAGAGTAAAGTACGTATTGTCATTAATAGTGGGTTTGGTGTGTGTTGCGGTATTATGCAATATCCTTCTTCTTCTTTTGATTCTGGTACTCCTGTCGTGCAATATTATTGTGGATATCCAGGAATCCTGATCTTCCAATCAAATTTGGTGTTTTATAGATGGTGCGAGTACGATAAGGGTAGAAAGTTATGATGTGAAAAGCGATGATACGTGTTGGAACCAAAGATCTTAAATATTTTAGTCAACCAAAAAGATACACAGCGTGGGAGTGAGAAAACTTAGTTAAATGCTAACCACCTGAGAGAGAAAAAGACAGTGAATTTTGACATGGAAATCATTGTCATCTTCGAGTAAGAACCTTTAGTAACCCGGTATAATTTACGTGGGGGTTAATTTGTGCATTTTTTGTAGTAATCCATAGATTAAAATTAATGAAATAATTAAATTAGCTTATGACGTCATATTCTGTGCCTAAATGTTATGTTACAAGAAGAAATAATCCAATTAAATACACTTTTAAAACATAAATAAGATTTTGACGTTTCAGTTTGCAATTTTGTTTTTGTCGCGTCTTTAATTTGCCTATGTTTATCTTTAACATTCTAGATCTTTGGTTGAAACATATGAAGGTTATTTATTTAATAATTAAATATACATTTTTATAAAAATTAACACAACGTATTTTATTTTATTTGTCTCCGCGACCAAAGCTACAGAGCGAATGTATAATAGAATTACAATAAAACTCAATAAGAATTATTTATGAAATACTGAGTAGGTATATATTACACTATACATCGTCCTATACATCGCCTTATGTAATCGGAAATTTACATTATTTAGTATACACACATGACACACAAGTGGACTATGGACACAATAAATATTAAATTATTCTCGTATTACCCGTGTTCATAATTTGTCATTGAAATCATGTTTAGCGCCATCTATCGTTTCATTGCAATACTTCGTCGGCTACTTCCTATTATTTTCTTTAATATATATATATATATATAAAAAACTATCTCATAAATTATTTTTAAGGTTAAAATTAATTTTATCATAAGTAGATTTTGATTGCAAAAGATAATATGTTCAATGGATATATGAATAGTAATTTCATGTGATATTTTTGTTATCTAAAAAAAGGCGCGAAGCTTCCATCGAGTGCTGGCAAGGCCGTGTAGCACGTGGCGCCTGTTGCTACTGGCTAACTTCGCCCCCCGTTCCGCCGTTCGCGCCATTCCATCGCGCGACGTTGCCGCTTAGACGCCACTCGTGCTCCTACTACGCCTCTCATAGTGGCCTGATCGAATAATTTCGTGGTCGTGAAATATACGACGTTGACGAATCGTCATACTATTTGTGCTTAGTATAAAGTCTCTTGACGTATAAATTTTTCAATGTAATCATTAATGTTTTCGCCGCTGAAGAAACGATAACAAATAGTTGCAAAAACAAACCGGCAAAAAGACGTACCGTCTGGTTAATTTTGAATCCACTATAGACAATAGTCGACCTTAATTTTTATTCAAAGTATTCATCATTCTTTTCGACATAAACACAAAGAAGGTCGAAATAAATATATAAGTAATATTTTATTAACTAAATATTCATATCTATTCAACATTCAAGATTATTCATGATTTTTCTTATTAAAACTCTTCAGAACAGTCCTGAGTCAGGATGTTCGTATAACCCCGGGGCTCGGAGAGCACGAAAATCTGCCATTCCCACGCCTGATCTCAAAACCGTAACAATCGTTTTCAAAAGTATTATGTTATAAATAAAATTAATGCTGATTCAAGTTGATTGCAGCTTGAACTTGGAAGTACCTTTCTGATACTATTTGGTATTACATGATTTATTTATAGTTTGAGAGTATTAAAGAAGCTTGCCTCTCGCGAATTCGCTTGCGTGGGCTACAATATTCCGATTTTTTATAAGAAAATTAATAACAGCTTTTCGCCAAAAATGGAACGGACTTACTAAAAAGTACAAAATAACATTGATTTTAATTTTGCAGTCTATTAATTTATTATATTTATTCTAAAACGTATCCACTACCTAAGCATAATAATATGTACTTACAACACATGTTTATAAGTATTAACTATTAACTAATATCATGACATAAGTTGTACGACTACGTCGTATAACATATACGTCGTCTCTAATATTTAATCCTACTACTATTATAAAGGCGAAAGTTTGTAAGTATGGATGTATGGATGTTTGTTACTCTTTCACGCAAAAACTACTGCACCGATTATGATGAAACTTGGTATACATACAGGTAAGGGTTCAGAATAACATATAGGCTACTTTTAATCCCGGAGTTGCCACGGGATCAGACGTTACGCGGGTGAAACCGCGGGGCGCGGCTAGTACATTATATTTTTGATGGAAATTAAAATACAATGCAATTTTTTATACCTTAATAATTGTAAAACAAACCCAAAATATAAGTATAGAAGTCAAACTTGTGGATGTATTTCACTTAAATTTTTACTCAAGAATACATGTGTCACCAGTCACCACCCCATTTCTACTCGTGGGTGTCGTAAGAGGCGACAGAGGGTAATTCTACTGCATAATATATTCAGTATAAAAGAGTGGGAGACCAGCATTGCACGACTGGGCAAAGTTCGCAACGATCAAACTACCACGAAGATGAAGATCGGCTTGAAGCAGTATTGCACAGCATTCCCATCCCATTCGTCTTCTATTCTGTCCTACTCTCTTTCTCCCAATTTCCCATCGTTATCCTGTCTTAATCTCCTCTCGTAGTTGTAAATTGTAATGTTGTAGTTGTGCTGCGGTAAGTCACTTAACAGGTGGACTGCAAGCTCCGCTTGCCTGCTATTTGATATAGAATAAAAAAATAAAAAAAAAACATAGTCCGGTCAGTTTAGACCAAAAAATAAGAGTGAACTGATAAATCCGCTAGTGGCAGAAAGTAGTAAATTTTTAAACACAAATCGCGTGTGTCATACGTATGACGTGAATCATAATGTGTCTGACTGTTCCGATGTAACCCCAGATTTCGTGTAGATGAAAGGTATCTATTTGTGCGGTTTTCCCGCGCGTTTTGTAGGGTCTAACTTACGTATCAATTACGTGCTGCATTTAACACACGTCATGTTAAAGTGTAATTTACGTTATTCATAACGTATAAAATTATAAGGCGTATATCGTAAGGCGCGACATAACTGGTAGACATTAACTAATATCTACTGACCTTTTAATTTCGCTACCACATGTTGATAACACGGGCAAGGTGTTTATAAATATTGAATACTAATTACGTAATGTAAGCATGACGTATTCAATAAGTTCGTAATTCAAATACATAATCAATTTTTTTAAATAAAAATTTATATATGTTTATATAATTTTACAAAAAAAAAAAAACAATAAAAAAGCCTGCCTGCCTTTATTTAGTATTTCATATACTTCGAATATAAATATAATTTTCAAAAATAAAGCTATTTTGTAATTATTAGTGTGAACAAGTCGGTTTCTTTGGCATAAAGTTACTCACTACTATTCAGTTATTGTGGATGTAGTGTTTGTACTCTGTATCTATTAAATAGATGCACACATTGTCTCATGTACACATAGTAGAGGGGGTAGCTGTCAATCGGTCAGTCGTGTAACGAACGTGGTACAGATCGGACGTGCGCCTGCGCTCGTGTTGTGTGTAGTGATGAGCCAGTGTAATAGTTCCTAGTGTCCCTGGAGGGCAAATCGCAGACCCTACAGTGACCAAAGATACTTTGGGCTCTTGGCCTCCGAGACTTGGCAAAAAGTTATTATTTTTGAATCTTACTGAATGTGTTAACGCTAAAGAGTCCTGTGGTTTCCAAGATTAGCTCAATTGTATGATATTGTGATTTTTGTGTTAAAGGGACCTTACAACAAAACATACATTCGAATTATAAAAAAAAACAATTAATACAATTCAACAATTCTTTGTGAGTATTATTCTCAATTCTATTTTTATCTGTAACATATACAATGTACGTATTGTTTATACATGCTTACACACATAAATATTTACATTTTTTTTTGTAACATCACGAATAACAAGATCGTGTTTTTCATTGAGTAAATAAAGATATTGACGTCCAATTATTGTATGAAGAACATTTAGTGGTATTAAGATTTTCTCGCAATTTCCTAGATTTTACTTTAAATGATTACGTGCTTATCTGTAGTCACGCCGATGTAAACTATATATATATATATATATATATATATATTTCGGACTAAGAGTTTATCGCTTTAAATTCGGTTTTTGATACAGAAAGAATATTTAAAGCTCATAAATTGAGATTACATTAACTAATGGGTAAAACTAGTAGGTAGATAGGATGCTGTAACTTTTAATATTATTATCTAAAAAAAACTGAAGTGACGTCATAATTCTTTATGTATCGTCTACATCAAATCGCAAAATACCGTTCTTAACATTGTAAGTACTACCGATACGAATACCAAATCCATACAAATACACTGAAAATTATAAACAGTCACAGAATACGTGCCGCATTTCCATAACACTCTACGCGAAATACGATTAGTGATAGCAATAAGACGCTTATTATTCATTCAAGATGATATGGAAATAGGAGACCTTGAATAGCCGACCATTGGAATTTTCCTATCGCATACGTTGATTTTGAACGACTCTGCGTAGAAAAGTTCTATTTAGCTCAATTGTAAATTTTCAGTTCACTTGTGACTGAAAACTTTCAATTTAATTAAATCATTGAAAAGTTAGAAGGAACTTTAAATTAATACGTATCTTTTCAAAATAAAAAAAAAAACATTTGTTTATACGTCAAATGCGAAAATGTTGAAAGAAATATCTTAAAATGTAAACTAACTTTTCCGATATCCATATTTTGTTTGGAAATTGGTCGACTTTAATTTTCCGGCGATAAATTTATTTAAACGTATTGTTTTATAGTTCGGTCAACGAGAAGAGCGAAAAAAGTAAACAAACCCATGACAACGTCATTAGGAAAAGCATTTAATTTATATTTGGATTTAAGTTTATAGATATAACTAATACGATCGAATTACGATTACGAATTAATAATTGCTGGCAACGTGGAAGGTAAAAGACCAAGAGGCAGAAGTCCAAACCAATGGCCAGCCCAGGAGTCTAAACAGCTCGAGATGCCCGTAAACATTGCACTCCATAAAGCCGAAGACCGTAACAGATGGAGATGATGATCATTCCATTGATGTGGTTACAAGAGGTCACGATCCTCAACTATGAGGGAACGACTGAAGATGAAGAATACGAACGGTGAAATATTTCTTGTACATACATGGACGTTTCCTTCTAACGTCACTTCTTTTGACGTTACCCTACCATCCTGCTCTTACTTTCATGGCTGAAAAAATAATATCTATCCAACTAATTGCATTTACTTAAAAGTTATTAACTTTCATTTTGTGATAGTTTTCAATGATCATTTCATTTGATTATCTTAATTTAATTTTTAAGCCAAGAGTGACGCAACAAACTTTCAGCATCGATCAATCATAATTTAAATCATTTTGAAACATATTATGACGATTGCTTCTCTCTGTCTCTCTTCGATTCTTTAGCATTACTAGGCTACATCATTTTATTTTGAACTATCTTAAAAACTGTTGTAATTCAATATATTATAAAGAAGATTAATAAATAGATTTGTCTATAGTAGTGATTAGTTTCATATTATTGTGATATCTTATTCTCAGAATAAACCAATTGTTGACAAGTCATGATGAAACAACCCGTCTTGATTTTGATATATTTTTGCCGCGAGAACGAGACATTATGACAAATTCACAAGATGAAAAAAGATAGACAGCTGATTGTCAACTCTACAATCGTATTTAAGGTGTATGACCTTTTTCTCTCGGCTAGTTGACTTGAGTATAGTTAGTTAATTATTATAAACATTTGCAAATAATGACATGTTTTATGAAGAGCTAGTTACAAATTTGTGTTTTTTGTCAACAAACTGATTATCAACTTTACAATCTTATTTATAAAGGTGTATGACCTTTTTTCGCTCGGCTAGTTGACTTTAGTATAATTAGTCAGTTATTAGAAATATCTTACAAATAATAACACGTTTTCAAGGCATTACAAATTTGTGATTTTTTAAAATTCCTTTATCAAACTTCAATCGTATCATCAAATTATTTCAAGTTACAAGTTTTTGTTACGATACAAATATTAATAAATTATATAGTTTTTTGTAATTCTACCAAATAAAAATTGAATTGAATTTTTAAATTAAGTTTGGAATTTGGCACTTCCCTAAAATTAATTTGCTGAATTAAGTACCAAAAATTGCATTTCTCGACTCTATGATATTTAGAATGAATGAAAAAATATCTGCAAATGTGCTTAGATTTCTCTAGATAAAATATATCGACACTTCTTTTTGTGTTCTTGAATTTAGCCCGGTAATTTCGTAGGAGAAAAACTTTTCCATGAAAAACTAAACCCGAGACACTATAAGCGACATCTATTTTCTGAACGGAATCTTTTTTCTGTACACACTTACACCAATCGTATAAAATGTTTGTTAAGCGTCGTCCGACCACCGATTTTTACCATACAATCGGAGTGAAAAACATTATTGTGCAAATAA
Source organism: Phoebis sennae (assembly GCA_001586405.1). NCBI lineage: Eukaryota > Metazoa > Arthropoda > Insecta > Lepidoptera > Pieridae > Phoebis > Phoebis sennae. Next base: position 10,362 of record LQNK01000877.1, read on the forward strand.
CCTACACACGTGGCAAACATCGTATAATATTCCCACACGTGAGATTAAATTTAGCGAGAAAACATACTTATTGCATAGTTTTAATAGTTTGAGAAAGAGGATAAAATATGCAGTGCTCTTTTGCACCGACTTGTATTTTGATTTGGCAATTTGACAGAATCCCATCTGCACTCACCTAATAAAATTAGATTTCGATTTTGATGAGTGTTATTCAATCAACAGTGGTTTACTGCAGGCAAGTTCATCACATTTGCGTGTCTTTGTGGCAATAGGTTCATAACTCGATTACTTGTGAACCTGCTCTTTGTTTACTAATATGTAGCAAATTGTTTTTGTTTATTTGTTAACGATGTAAATCACCCCCGATTTTTAACCCCCTCAAAAAAAAGGAGGAGGTTATCAATTCGACCGTATTTTTTTTAAGAAAATTATATCAATTTATTATAAGAATTTAAAATTAATGTCCGCACTAATGCGAATATTACGAAATAATACCAGTACCACTACCATGCTAGTTTTTTGTACATAAACCAAAGGTGAACGATCCTTTTTTTTTCAGGAGGGGAAATGCCTTCGCATACTCGGCCGTCTGGGTATCGACCGGGTTATATCGGACTTGTACTGACTAAAACCCCTCGATGTTCTTTCACACACCTTGTGGGGGGCTCTCGGGCACGCCGTAGTATTCTTTCACGAACCCCCGGTATCGGCAGCTTATCGCGGCCCCTCCGCAGGGGCAG
>LQNK01000877.1:11140-24477 GCA_001586405.1 Phoebis sennae
GTGGTCTTCCCGGAACATATGGGAGACCACAACCGCCGCAAAAAAGCTAACATTTCTAGCGTAACCGTCGGGCGGAGGTATAAAAAGAGAAATACATACATGAGATTGATTTTTGGTAAATATTTTGTGGCAATACACTCACGGCGAATCTATGTAGTGTTATCATAACAAGCTATTTACGGCTTCTCAGGTTCGCCGACAATATTGATCAAAAATCCATATTATTTGCTATGTGGAAATAACCCGAAAAGTGTGGGATAGAAACGCCAACGCAGTTAGCTTTAAAAACTGTTTTGTTCACGTGCAAAAAATAATACAATATATTGTAGTAGGGTACGTAAGAGTTTGGAAACTACTTTAATTATTATTGAAAAAATAATAGAACTATAATTAGTTGCTTTGCGAGCATTAAGAATATAAATTTAAACGAAGTATGTAAAAAATGAGGTTTTTGTGAAAGAAAAATATAATAATGCTTAATTACACTTAATATTCAAACGTATGTACCTATACATTCAAAGTGCACGTAAAAACGCATATAGATTATTATACTATGTGGCATGTAATAAGATCTTTGTCATGAAAATTAATATTTAATAAAACCTAATAAAAAGTTATTGTATTTAACACTTTATTACAATAAAAATTACTTAATCGTGTGAAAAAGGCTAAAAATAAATCGTGTCTTTAACATTGAAATGTAATTATTAATAAATATCTTTGACAGATACGTTTACTTGTAAGCACATTTCAGAATTATAATTTTTTAACTATATACTATAATCAAACGAAGCCACTAAAAATCAAACGATATCTAGACGCAGGTGTAAGGATGATTCTTTATATTATAATTGGGAGATGCTCCCCATGTTTAGATCTGAGTGGAAGAGAAAAGAGGTCTTTGCTCAGAGAATACGAAAATGGCTTTCCAATAATTATAACTGTATATGTAGAATTTGTTTAACATATTTTTAATAAATAACATATAAAAAATATTGTAACCGCCCAATAAGTTCTATCTTTATCAACAAACCTGTCAATATTCAACAATCACATGTCAACGATTAGGTATAATTAAACCCACATTAGCAACGGTTACAATTTTTTATTATAATGCGTAATTAATTGTCATTTGTGAAATTTACAATTAATTACAATTATGGCTCTAAATGAAGGGATACAAATGCAACATTGTTATTTGCTAGTAATTGTCGTTCCATTGGTTGCTATGACAACGCACTTCTTTATTTCTCATCGTCTAGCTGTAAACATGTTTAAGTGAAAAACGTTAATAAAGGTTAATTTAATACAATATAATAATTAATGCTCCGAGACGATAGTCATTATCTTTGTCTGGCTATTTAATGAAGGCTATACAAGGTTATTGGTAAATTTCATCAGATTTGTACTAATGCTTTATGCAGCTGTAAGTTGATTAGTAATCAGGAAGTTTTTATTAATACGTCCATAAAATATATTTTTTGTAAATCAACTTGATTAACCATTCAGGATAGAACGACAAATATAATATAATCGCTTTGACGGCACATTATTTGGTACTCTCGTATAATCTTTCATTTTCCTCTCTCTTCTTCGACATTTGAAAAAATGTTGTAAATTATGTCAGTTATGTTATAAACTCAAATTAATACACATTCGCCATAAAAAATTTTAAAATTCAAAGTCTCGAAAACTATGCATTCGTAAGCTTATTAATATGTCGAGTTACCAATATCCCAATCAAATAAAGTTACTTTTATTATACATTTGGCTATATTATATACCTACTTCACGGTTGATTACGATTATAATGAGATATGAATGATTATTATAATTGGAGAATACCCACCATGCCAGGAATTCTTGGAACGCGTACTTTCTAAGTCCTATTATATTCACAACAATTTATACGTTCAATTGCATTCCGAGGTTTTCATTAAAATATCAATTACATTAGAATACTTAACTAGTAATTTTATACATACCTAGTCATTTTGTATACAATGAAAATAAATTAAATGTTTAATTGATTATTTCAAGATCTAGATAATTAATTTGAATTCAGTATACAAGTACATATACGTGTTTTAATAGTGAAATTGATTTCACTACTCAGTTAATTAACTTTAATTCGAGCCGTGTCGACAAAATAGCGAGTTATAAAAAAATGGCCTAGAATGTAAAGCGTGAATTTCGTAGTGGAAAAATACAGCGGTCAGCCGTGAGAGGGGCTATACGCATGCGCGCGCCACGGTGGCCTAGGGATGTACCTTGTTTGCTTTTATCGGTGAAATGTAGACAGACAGAAAGAGTTTCATAAGGACCTACGTTGCTTGTATTACATTGATGATGTTTAATTGGTCTCGTTAGTTTGTCTCTATTTAATACCTAGGTTTGTCGATAATCTGAAGAGTATTTAGGTATAGCTGTAACTATAGGTTTTTTAAATAGTATTTACTATTTAGTATATAATAAAGTGCTAACTAAACGGTAGAACTATTTGTGGTTAGAAGTATGAGTTGTTCTTAAAACGTAAAGTTTTTTCTCACGGACTTGTATCTTCTCGACATGTCGATGTTATACAATTGCTCGATTAGATGGAGAAATTGTTAAAAGCTTGTTTTCTTTCCTGTGCAGTAATTAAGTTAAATTTTAATATTTTTCTGCAATCTCGAATGATTATGAAAGGCGCACTAATGACAAAACTAAGAACATTTTTTTTCAGTTTACGGTCTGGTCATGGACAAATCGTCAAAACGAAATTTCGTGCGGCAACACGTCTTACAAATTAATCAAATGTACGGGTATTTACTGGGATGTACGCACCAATTTCCGCCAGGCCAAAACAGTGACAGAATGCTTTTTCATAGCTTATACTGTTTATTCGTATTTAGGAGGGCAAAAAATTATTATCGATATTTTATGACATCCCTTCCACTTGTTGCTTCCACGTGGCGGCTGAGGGTAGGATTAAGAACCTCTAGATACACACATCGATACGCAAACGAAATATTTAGACACATTATTGTTTTGCGGAAAATTTGCAAATATAGTGAAATTGTTTCTTTAAATGAAACGTCGATAGAAGATAGGTTATTCAATCCTATGGCTTAAGGAATGTTGATATACAGTATAAAAAACAATTGAATGATAAAATCAGTAAACATTAAAAAAAACAAAATGCAATTACGCACAACGTCGCTGCAGCTGGGCGGTTGAACGACCTCTCTTAATGCGTCAGCTAGCTCTTAATAAAGCGCAAAGCGAGAAATGATTCGATAACCGCTAACGGTAAACGAACTAAATAGATCGTAAGCCGGTCATTACGTGCACACAGATAATGTGTCAGGGTTAAGTATATTCTTTGTATTGACTAGGATCAGTCAAGATTAGCCGTCGTGGCCGAAGTCAGGGTATTTTTAGCTAGGCTCTGTTGAGATTGGCTAGTTCTTGATAAAGCGCAAAGCGAACACCGTTAACAGTGTACAAACCAAAAACATCGTGAGCAGCATTACGTATACAAGGATAATGTCTTTATTTTTTTGGCATGCATCTGCTGAGGTTGGCCGCATTTTATTCTACGCACTGTTGAGATTAGCCACCGTAGCCGTAGTCAGGACATTTTTGGCTAGGCACTGTCCAGATTAGAAGACTTCAATAGCGTGGTTTCAAAATTTGGCAATGTAAATGTAAGAAATTTAATAGATTGAACTTCTCTAGTTCATTTATTGTCACATTGCTCAGATAATGATAACGTAACATTGTTAAATTCTAAGTAATAAGCATTCATAAGCAACATGAGGATTTCTATTTATTTTATTTAAATTCTTTATTGCACAAGTAGAAATGAAAAAAAAATTAGATAAGTAGAGAACAATGTGGTGCAAAAGGCGGCCTTATTGCCTCGAGCAATCTCTACCAGACAACCAGAGGATGGTGGCGCAAACACTCAAGTTCAAAATATGAATTATTTAATTAACCTTGTTAAATTAGTTTGTGAAGTTAAGAAAGCATTGTGGTACAACGCTCGCCGTGAAATGAATCCCATGAATTATAGAAAGGCAATTAAATGACAATTTGGTCCTTGTTATAATATTAATTGATACTATTCATAGATACTATATTAATTTATACATATATGTAATGTACCATATTTAATAAATGTTCCTGTAACTTTGTTAATGCTATTTTGTGGGTGATTGTTAATATTGATTTTTTTTATACTAGGACAGGCAAGCATTTGACAGCTGGTTCACGGATGGAAAGTGAAACGCAATTTAGGATGTCAACGTTTGCTCCTAAAAACCTATTTACATTCGAAATTTTTCTAAATTGTACTTAGGTACTCCAAAATTTCTGGATTTGTTGTCAGTAATTTAATAAAAAAAAGTAAATCTAACATATAAAGAATTTGTGGGCAGCCGAAAAACAATTCTTTCACAAGTTAAAAGACTACAGAGTTAAGAGACATGGGAGGGTTGTTGACCGATGTTTTTAGCATTTGCATGAAAACTGAGACGGTGATCTGAAAACGAATCTCAAGAACACGGATACAAATCCGTGTAAGTGGAGGTAAATCTTTGCAAAAAAGTATTATACTAACTGAATAAGTAGTACAGTTTTAAAATTATATATTGATAAAATCTCCTTATTTCCGAACAAAATGATGTATATGCGGCATGCTCGATGTATTAATTTTAATTTAATTGTAAACTTTGTTTTAATATTAAACTTTGAAAGCAATATTTCAGTCAAATCAGGACCTCACTCGCCAGTAGCGTCAACTGGTGATACAAAAACGACAGTTTTCATTGCACAGAGTTAAGCTATGTTTTTGTATGTGACAGGATATATAGTTGCATTGTTGACCAAAGTTCTTGGTATAACACACAATTACTTGATGCTCTATCAATCAATTTTTGTAGATTGTTCCGTAACTAGTAAGACTATTTGAAATTATCAACCGCGTGCGCAATTATATTATCAAAGTACTAAGAGCGTGGTTACTATCGTCATTCGGCATAGTGTCACTGCCATCGCAGCGTATACTGCGTGCGTATATAATACATACAAACGATTAAATTACTCATAAGTTTTGGACTGCACACGCTTGTTATTTTATAAAGAACTAGCCGGACCCGCGGTTTCTTTCGCGTAACTTCTGATCCCGTGGCAACAGTGGGATGAAAAGTAGCCGTAAGTAGTAGTAAGTGCTATTCTGAACTCTTACCTATATATGTCAGAGTTCATAATGAAACTTGCATACATATACATATATATAATCGGTTCAGTAGTTTTTGCGTGAAAGAGTAACATACATACATACATAAATACATCCATCTTTCGCATTTATAATATTTGTAGGATTAAAGTACTGGATATATGAATCGCTTGGTTGATCTGTGGGTAAACAGCCATGTTAATAGAGTGAAAACAGGTAATTGCAAAATATTTTATGGTAATAAGCTATATGAATTATATCGAGACATGTTATTCCAAACATACACCGGCTATATTTATGATATATTCGACTAATTGGGTTATTGTGCGACGACTACGCTGAATAGCCACGATTACAAGATCATTTAATTGTGCCATTTGAAGCGATGTATTTATATATTCCAAGGACTTAAAATGTTCAAATATCATTATTCATTATTTTAAAACGCATGTGTTTGTGTCTGTTACAAATGAAGATATAATTTCAGCTGTTCAAAAATCATTCCAATAATACCAATAAAATGCATTATTTAATTCTAAGCAACTAGCTTTAAAGGTATTAATTTATTAAGTAATTCGCCCTTCAAAGGTTAGCTGTTGAGCGAGGCTAGCGCTCGCTACAAATGTCAAACGGGCAATAGACGCGCGGTATCAGTAAAATGTCATACTTTACGATGGAATGCTCTTGCGCAGGGTTCATGGACGCGGTGTACGTGGGCTGAGCATAGCGATTTTATAAGGACTTCGCGATAACGTTTTGCTTAATAAAAACGGTGGAGTGCGGGTCCGACTGAACGGATGCACGGAATACACACTATATGAGATATTTAAAATTTATTTTTATAGGTTTTTTTTGCACATCCTTTGTAAGTGACTTATTATATGATTCTCCCATTGTAATTTCCTGAAGCTAGGGAAATAAAATTTGGACAATAAATTATAAGAAACTTTAACGAGGTTTATCCTTAATGCAATTTTGGTTACAGGATGGCTAAAAGGTAGGTTGGCTATCCAAAATGTAACCATACAACTAGTTTTCATATGTATCGTTAGACCAACGAATTTGAAAACTTTGGTATTTTTTAAATTTATTATGTCCGAAGATTTCCAACCTGTAAAGTGTCCGGTCGCAGAGCGTTTTTGTCCCTTAATAGAGTCAATTTATGGGAAGTAGGTTTATTGTTTAGTTGGTTAAGGTTACCGGTAGATGATAGATTTAGATATTTCATAAGATTTGTTAAGGACTGTTTTAAGATAAGATCTGATGTTCAGATTAAGTTTAAGGTACGATGGGACTGACATGTACTTGGTTACAAAAGTCCCTAAATAAATAAAGAATAAAAAAAAACCTGTAATGTCAAATGTGGCATTCTGCTGCATAACATCTTCAGCAATAGTGTCGGAGCCGAGCATTGCAGGATTGGGGCAAGCTCGCAACGGCGTAATTACCACCCTCCCAGCAAAAGACCGGCATGAAGTATTCCACTGTGATTCTACGGTGAGCGTGTGCCCGGAGGCCTGTATCACCATCCCATTGCTTTCCCATCTTGTCTACTCCTCTCCTACCTTTCTGTAATCAATCCTCTCCTGAGGGAAGAGGAGGAGTCCCCATCTTTCCACGCGGCAATGCAGCTACTTCGATGTTGTAGATGTTCATGGGCTGCGATCAATAATTTAACATCAGGTGAACCGCATGCTCCACTTGCCTGCACCAAAGATGGACTGAAATAAATACTTCTTTACATAAGTTTAATAGTAACTAAGCATTATACCTGTTCCGATATTTTATGTCACCATCGTTTAGCATAAAATAACTTTAGTTGTTAGTATATTTAAATACGCCATATATTGATACTGGAATACATTATTAAGTATCTTTTAGTTTAAAATATTATTCTGCGAATCAACTAATCATAGTATAATCTTGTGTTTGTTTTAACGCGAGTACTTTCCATTTCCCCTATTTTTACAAATCAGCTAATCAATTACGTATGCCTTCTAGTTCGTCATCGCCATAAGGTCATACATACAAACAATAAAGTAATAAAATATCAATGAAAAATTAACTAGTTGTCGAGTACTTTATTCGCCCTACACGGCCCTGAGCACAATTTACGTAACATGCGCAAGGAAATCTTCCGGGTTAACTTTCGAATTAAAAAAAAAATCTGACGAAATATTGTTTAATCGCCTTTCTTATGACAAGGTTAACAATGCCGATAACGAGCAATCTGAGGTAATCAAGAAATTTCGGATATACATTCAATTTTCGCTCTGCATTCATTATTTTAAACCATTTCTCAATATATCACTAGTGAAACACAAATATAAAGATATAATATCAGATAGTCTGTCTCGAAGTGAACACTAATTATTATTGGTTTATAATTGATCCACGTGTAAGACTACGTAAACGGTAATTGTCACCGGATGATAAATTGTACATTTATTACTTAACTTAATCATTCCATTGTTCTACACTGGTCGAGAATCAGGCAGAATCGATATATTCACAAAACGTTATATTTCACGCTTATAAGTATCCAGAAACTATTATATTGACCTCTCGAAAATGTTTTCTACAAAGATTTTTAACTATTGTATTACTACTAAGAACCAACTAAATGGCAATTAACAGTTCCAAACTAGCAGAAATATGTATACAGTTACAGAAACAACGATGTATTATTATCGTTTAAACCTATTATCATCATTTATGTTATTATTATTCTAATACGTTATTGCCTGTTTTGAAGATATTCATACTATAATTAGCTTATCCTAAGTAGTTGACTACTTTACTGTGTAATTAATTTTTTGCGTTACTATTTTTAAACTGCGTAATAAATAGTCCCTTAAATGTTTACACGTTAAATTTAATATACACTATGAAGTACGTAATTATGACAATCGCACATTGGTCACCCGGCGCCTCACAAGGGCGCCTCACGGCCGTGGTTGCCTTTCGTCTAACACGTTTAATTGCCGCGGCATAACAATTTATATGGTATTATTATTACAAGTTATCTTGTACAGATTTTATTTAGCAGCATTCATAGTTACGTACCTTTGCTTTATGCATCGCGAGCGAATCAATATTCAATCGTTTATCAATCCATTTCAAGTTTATTAATAATATTATTATGAACAGAATATTCTGCAGGTAGGCTATTTGCTGTTCCAGTCTGTCATGTCTAAACAATCACCCCTCTGACAATGGCACAATCTTGACTTCAGTGTATCATAATTCGCTAGATAGATCTTTACAATGCCGGGGTGAGGTTAATTACTTATTATTATATTTATGTTCACATTGTTTATTTAGAATAAGGGTAAGTAAATAAACAGTAAGCGATGTCTTCTTGTGAAGAATTTTAATTGCCTATATTTTTATTATATGATAGAAAAAGGTGAATGAATCATCCGTAAAGTACGATATAAAAAAACATATTTTGGGTTAAAATTGTATCTTCATTCTTCTTACTATAAAATGTAGTATTATAGATACAATGAGAACATTTACCGACCACAGAAACCTGCTTGACCTTGCATGCATGAGATGTGAGCATGTGACGCACATATAACGCAAATTAGTAGACTAGCGTGTTCTATATTTACTCTGCAACTCACTATTCTGCGGTTACGAGCTCTCAAATACGCGCTATATGCACAATGTTATAAGCGCCTTAATGATGTAACTCCTTATTTCATACAATTTTCGCCTTGTTGCAAATAAAAAGGGTAAATATTTTGAGAATTTATACGTCTAAATGAAAACAAAAACTATTCATATTAAAGTACGTAAAGTAAAGATTTTAGAGGTCACCTTCTTTATAACCGTACCTACTGTCCCTGGATTTTTATTTTTTTACACATTAGTGAAACATTTCGCGACTTCAATCTTTTTATATTCTAAGAAATTACCTTACTCGAAGTATTGAGCATGGCTCTATGATAAATTAATTTAAAAGCGATTTTGAATTCTAGAAAGTAATAAAAATATAATTTAATTGCGTGTAATTTTATTTATTTCATTTTCTTTCTATATACGCAATGAAATTAAATGTCGAGATCGACATCTCAAGTCGAACAACACAATTGCAAATGATGAAGATGATATTGTATAAAATGTATTAAGACGCAATAGAGGTGTGAGCGTCATGCAGGCAGTGACGACGGAATTTGTATGACGCCTAACGCCTTGCACGCTGTCAAGAGTAAACAATTCACTGTTTGTAAACACTGGCCGCGAACGTAAACACCGTCACGTTGCTTAGATGTCAATGGCAACCAAGCCAAGCCAAGTTCTAAGAAATCGCGGGCGCCAGTGCAAGATAAAACGCATTTCAATCAATTGCACTTTAAATGACATTGTATGGAATTATCATTAACATCGAAGGGGACGTAATGCGCAATACTTCGGAATAAATTACACTGACCCATTTCATTTTTATTTTATATTCTGTTCAATCCATACTTTTAAATGTCAAATTGTGTTCATTTATTTTCCATTTTTTGCCGCTTAACCGACAATGTTTTAGGCGGTGAATAACTTTACGGGAAAATGGAAAAACATATAAACATAAATATTTACTTTCAAGGTAACTTTAGAATAAGCATTGGAACATTTCTTTGTTTATAAGTATTAATTACTTTGGGCGTAAACTCTGTTAATGAACTCCCCACAAAAAATAACAAATATACTTAAAAGTTTATAACTTATATTTATTCCTTAGCGCCCCACGCTTTCACGCGCGTAAAATCTGTTCCCGTGGCAACTCCGGGATTAAAAGCCTTATCCTATAATATGGTTATCTGAACCCTTGCATATTTATACTAAGTTTCATCATAATCGGTTCAGTATATTTATTATCAATACAAATTGAATTGTGTACAATGTAGTGAAAATTTATACATATTAAATGGATACTAGTTCTCTGTAAAGGAAAGATATACACGTAAAAAGTTCCTTACTTTTTTGAGTTATTAAAATTACAAATACGTTGCATTGCGCTGTATAATTGACTTACCATAATAGGTCCAGACACGGGGCAGCCCAGTCAAGTTCAACGAAAAGAAAGGACGCCATGTGTATGTTTATACGAACCAGTTTCAGCCACTTTCGACCCCTTCAATACTCGTAAAATATTCTTTATATTTTTTTATATCGTAAGTAGACTCGTGGCTACACTGACGGCCTTTATATTACGAGTTACGACCGTTTTTTGAAGGTACCCAAATCGTATCAATTTGGTAATACCACATGTGGAAGATGAATTCAGGAGGTGGTTTTGCGTGGTAGAAAGTTTCTACGGAAACGTGCAGCTTAAGCTTAATTTTTTTTTATTGCGAATAAACTAGAAGTTATTTCTTTTTTGCTTTTAGAAGCTCCATTTCATTATTTTAGTAAAGTTAAAAACGATTCTTGCTCCATTAGTTTTAAATAAAACGAAGTTTCTAGGAATTACGGATTAATTGAACAGCAGTTTATATGTTTACTATGAAATTATTAGTTGCTTCTAATATTTCAATAGAGCTGAAGCGTCATTAGTAAGAAATCGCTGTTGTATTTAACAAGTATTATTATTGCGTATCTATACAGATAATAAAACAGTAACCGAACCATTTTTGTACATTGAATATTTTTCAAAAAGAATAATTGGTATGCAATATGTATGTTATATAGATACCTAATCCATGGTTAGAATTTTTTTTCTGTTTGTCTGTTTATCTGTTTGTCTGTTTGTCTGTTTATCTGTTTGTATGTGCGTCAATCACGTAATAACCACTGGGCAGATTTTAATAAAATTTCAGATGCTGATAGACTAATATTAGGTGCAACTTATATGCTACATTTTATTTAAAAAAAAAATATTTTTAGGGGCGGCTTGCCATACATGCAAACGGAGGGTGAAAAAATAAATTCGCGAATACATCATTAAACGAGGTATCATTGGATAGGTTTCTAAAAATGAAATAGAGGTTTCTAAATGCGTTTTTTGCTAAAATCAATATTTTTTTAGATATATGCTGCTAAAGTTGTGAAAAAGGCATACCACGTGGCAATGTGAGATTTTAGTTGAGTTACGGACATTATTATACTCTTAACACACAGAAAAAACACTCATTAAATTCCCAAAAACCTTCAAAAAATAACTAACTCTTCGTCCGCGGCTTTTCTTGCGTGGGCTACAACTTTCTGTATTTTGAATAGGCGCGCGCACTGTGAGATTTTGGTAAAACCTATTTCCATAGAAAATTATAAAGAAACTATAGACATGCGCATATATCAGCGGTTCTGCGACCGTATTTTTTTAAAAACTTTTTTGTACTCCTCTAAAAAATACAGAAATTAGTAGCCCACGCGTGCGAAGCCGCGGGCGGAAAGCTAGTAATAAATAAATAATTATGTGTTATTTTAAATTAAATCTTTAGATCAAAGCAATAAATTTCGGTCGCAAATCTCAAACCTTATTTATTTGGATAGCAACATTTTATTTAACAAAGGGAAGATTTAATGAGGCATTTCCGAATTGAAATATTATGTGAAGTTTCCACTTACGTAGATTCAAATAAATACGAAATCTTCAAATACTTATTCCTACTATTCGACTGCAAATCACAAACGGTTCTCCTCAGGAAGAACTATAATTGCCTTACTTGCCCTTTTACAATTAAACCAATTAATCAGGTTTATTATCAGTAGCTCGCATTATAAAGAGGAAAATATTAACGACTTGCTTCGCCCCAAACGGGTCGCAAACTACCTTTATAGAATATTTTACCCAAACCAGATCAGAGCTTTAGGCATGAAGAAGAGTCTAACTGATTGTTATTTTCGCATTTATAACATTTTTTGCGAAATAAAGTGAGGTTTGCAAAAAAATATTCGAATTTTTTAAATAAAAAATAGGTGCGTGTTTTGTACGTTATATTGAGCAATAACGATAAATAAACGAATAAACGATATAACTGACTAAATTATAAGCTGTTTAAGGGCATCCGTCTGATAGGTATTACAGAGTCAACCATGCAAGGAACGGTAAGAAATGTATGTGCAATTTAACGGCAATCGAATGTGTTAAGATTAGAATGTTCCATTAAAATTATACCTACTAGAAATCTATTATGAATAATTTCCTTCCGATTAATGAATATTAAAAATCTGCATATTGGATATTGTGGCATATTTCTTATTTGGTCTTTAACAACATTATTTTAATTTGACGTTGCGTAATGCTCAAGTCATAATCATAACATTTAATGCGGGCGACGGCAAAATTTCCACTACGCATAGTTAAGTAGAGGTACTCGTATCATATGTATTCCGTAACATGTATTAAAATTATTACATTTCTAATAGGACATTTCTTCATATTATCAGTTAAATGGCACTGGTTTAATCCAATTTCCTGAATATAATGAAAATTAAAAAAGATTTTATTCACACAATTTATTATACCATCACGTAGTATCGTCACCTTAAATAAATACTGGAAACCGTGGAAATAAAACCTGTTATAAAATATTAGAAATATGCATTTCCATCAAGTATAATGATTGAACAATGATATTCAATCATTTTTTATTTTTTGATTTATTATTGTTGTAATATATATAGAACCTGACTCACACGGGACCAAAGACTGGATCACCGTCGCACAAAGCAGAAATGATTGGAAGAAGGGAAATGAGGACTTTGCCCAGCAGTGGGACACAACAGGCTCAATAAAATAAATAAATATGCTAAGCCCAAGTCAGTCTCAGTCTGATAGTTCAATGGGTATAAACATAATTAAAACTTAGGTGCAGAGCTTATTCTGTTGATTTTCGAGAAGTTCCCTGAAATATCTTCTATATGGATGATCAGACTTGAGGCAAATTTCTATGGCTACACTGACACTACTCTTTCGAATGCAAAAATAATTTTTAAAAGCGGTCCATAAGAGCCAAAGATATGCGGTAGCAAACATAAAAAATACAGTCGAATTGAAAACTTCCTCCGATTTGAAGTCGGATAATAAAATGGTAATTTTCGCCTTGAAGAGAATTCAAAGACAACAATATTGAACGTACTTAGGTACCACGGAATAGAAAAAACAAGTGGAAGTGCCCTA